>JAHRHZ010000086.1:10570388-10585620 GCA_024137785.1 Ginglymostoma cirratum | reverse complement strand
CCTGCTCCTATGATGCTGCTTGGCCTGCTGTGTTCATCCAGCCCCACGCCTTGTTATCTCAAAAAACCCAGAATATTTGGTCATTATCTCATTGTTGCTTGTGTGATCTTGCCATGCACACAGTGGCTGCCATGTTCCTCACTTTATGGTGGTCTTCATTGGCTATAAAGAGTTCAGGGATGACCTGAGATCAGAAATGCAAATGTGGAAGAAATGCTGCAAATTAACTGGCACAGAGGACCACAGGCTGATGTTCCTGAATATTGAACAGAAGGCTTTTGGTAGCAGCAGGAGTTTTATTCTGTGAGAGTCGATGGTCTGACTTTGGGCTCCTCAAAGGAAGGTCAGATTTGGGCCTTGGTGTCTTCAATTGATGCTGTTCCTGGTTTCTTGTCATTTTTTGCTGAGTCTGCTCAAATCTGCATGTCTCAACATCTTCAACTTGTCACTGTTCTTCAACACTGGTGGCCACAGTCTGAGGCTGTCCTTGTCTTCACATTTGAAAACCAGTTGTTGAATGGTGCTCAGATCCACCTTCCCCAGCTACCTTGAGACCCCTCTCCCAGCTATAGTCGATTATGTGTCTACTACTTAGGGAAAATAGGGCCATAACGTAACCCCTCGAGCCTTTCGTTTATTTGTTCAGGGATGAGGTTAATAGTTGTCGTTTAAACAGTTAAGAATCAAATCATGGGCCTGAAGTCACATATAGGCCAGACCGGGTAAAGATGCAGATTTCCTTTCCCACATGGGTTTTTATGACAATTGGCAGTGGTTACACAATTACCATTAGGACAGATTCTTATTGAATTCAAACTTTGCTATCTGTCAAAGTGAAGGTGAACCCATGTCCCCAGAATATATTCTGAAGAAGGGTTTAGGCCTGAAACGTCAGCCTTCCTGCTCCTCTGATGCTGCTTGGCCTGCTGTGTTCATCCAGCTCTACACCTTGTTATCTCAGATTCTCCAGCATCTGCAGTTCCTACTATCTCTCCCCAGAATATTAGCCTGGGGTTCTGAATTACTAGCCTAGTGACATTACCACTCAAAGGCCAGCTCTGCTCAGTGGGACATATTGTTCATGAGCCTGACACTAGACTTCTGAAGCAACTGTTGTGCTCGTGACAGAAGACTCAAAACATCACTGAAGATGATCACTGTCAAACGTTTCCCACCTGACTCACTGGAGACCCTGGCTGGTGATCGATCAAATTGGAGAACGTTTCATCTCGCCAACACCAAACATACGGTAAGATATGGGGAGCGGGGTGCAGAAGCAATGTTGAGTTGCCAGAGCAACTGTACAAAACCCCAAGTAGCTCATCTGCTGTGACTGTTGACAGCCATTTGCCCCTGCTGGTGGCAAGCTCTGCAGCCTGGCCAGCTCCAATTCTATTGATACAGAAGCAAGTCACCCTTACTCCCCACAGACTGCCTAAGGAGGGGGGAGGACACTTGGATGGAGATGGACCTTGCTACTGTACCGTCTGAAAGAGTCTTGGAGAATTTGCCATATGTTGTGCTGCCTAGCAGCTGCTGTATTCCCATAAAACATCAAGCAGTGACTTCAGTTTAGGGATAGATTGAAGAAGGAGGGACTGCTCTCCTTGGAGAGAAGAAGGCTGAGCGGAGATTTGATAGAGGTTTTCAAATTCATTATCAGGCTGTATAGGATAAATAGTGAGAAGCTGTCCCTACTCATAAAGGGAAGAACAAGTGTACATAAGTTTAAATTGATATGCAAATGAAGCAAGGGTGATGTGAAACATTTCTTTCATGCAGCAAGTAGTTAGAGTATGGAATGCACTACCAAGAAATGTTGTGAAGGCAGGTTCAATTGAGGGACTCAAGGGGACATTGGATGATGATTTGGATAGAAATATTGTGCAAGGGTTTGGGTCAAAGCAGGAGATTGGCACTGGGTAATAATACCCATTTGAAGAACAGATGCAGGAATGATGGGCTGAATAGCCTCCTGTGCTGCAACAATTCTGTGATTCTGTGATTACTCCCTATAATGACCCATAACACAATCCTCCCAAATGTGTTAAAGTCACATGCCTGAAATCCAAAAGTTACTAGTGTACCATCATGTTCATGGGTCCTTCTTTGCAGCAGAAACAGTCACTGTCTTTTTTTTAAACATAAAAGTTATTTTACTTTCAAGGATGGTTGCTGTCAAGAGATTGCAATGGATACCACAGAGACAAAAATCTCTTCGTTCTTGTTGGCAGAGCTCAGCTCTCAACATGTCACGTGCAAATTAGAATCCTGCAGTATGAGGTGTGGCACATTTTAATATTAAACCTTGATGGACAAAATTGTTTGAATACTACTAGAAAATTTGCACTGTACATAAAATAACCTCTCTTAAAAAACGGGTTAGGTATCTAAATTTCAGGATGAAGTTGGTCTTTAAGCCTGGCACACATTCTGGAGTGGGTACGTTTTGTAATAAATCATTTTCAATGTGCCTCACAAACTCATACAGCACTGGAAGAAGCCATTTGTTCCAGCATGGCTGCCTTGTTCTTGAAAGTTACTGTGCAATTGGTTCTCCTTGCATGCAGTTCTGTCCCCTTCAAATATTTGTCCAGCTCCCTTTTGAAAGTTATGTTCTGCCTCCGCTGCACTTTCACAAGTACAAAGGAACGGGAGTAGGCTATTCAGCCCTTTGAACCGGCTTTCACATTCTAGACAATAACAACTTACTGTGCTAATTTTCCTTATTTCCCCATTAGTTCTTCTGGAGATTACCTTAAAGCTCTGTCTTCTGGTTACTGGCCCTCATACCAGTGGAAATAGATTTTTTAAAAATTGGCTGTCTCCTGGGATGTGGGTGTCAAAAGCAAAGTCAACATCTTTAAACTGAATGGCTCTGTAGGCAGTTAAGAGTCACCACATTGCTGTGGGTCTGGAATCACATGTAGGCAAGACCAGGTAAGGACAGCCAAATTTCTTCCCCAAGGACATTAATAAGCTGGATAGGTTTCTACAGCAGTCAAAGATACTTTCATGGTCATTTTTACTATGACCATCTTTAAATTCCAAATTTTATTAATTGAATATAATCCAATCATTTGCTATGGTGGAATTTGTACCTATGTTGCTAGAGCGTTAACCCGGAGCTCTGAATTAGTAGTCCAGTGACATTGCTATATGCCACTAGCTCCATGTGTCGCTTGGGTCAGTTTGCTCTTCAGACCTTTATTATTTTGAGCGGGTGGAGGAGTTTCTTATTGTGGTACTTTTATGTTTAAAAAAAAGTTGTCAATCATGGGTTTAATGAGAATTGTTTGGTTGGTAAAGTGAGATATATTTGAACAATTGTGGATCCTGTAGGCCTGGTTTATTGACAAAACCTGAAGGAGTGGGCCCATAAGATGATTAAATGAAGGAGCAGAAGTAGGCCATTCAGCCCATCAAGTTTTCTCCACCATTCAATGAGATTGTGGCTGATTTCTCAATTCCACTTTCCTGCCTTTTCCTCATAACCCTTGATTCCCTTATTGTTAAAAATTGGTCTGTCTCAGCCTTGTATAAATTTAGTTGAATAGTTCTTGCTAAACCGTCCACTTAGATACAGGAAAGCAAACTTAGTAGTGACGTACAAGTTGGTGCTGTTAATGAGCCATTCAGGGTCAGGATTATTGGTGTTCAGAATTTAGCTAGTTGAACTTCCCAACTACCACTGTCCAAACCTGAAAATCCTAGAAATATTAGTTCCTGCCAGCTAGAATCAGTGTGTTCCAGAATGTACCCTTAGGTAGAGTTTGCATGTTTAACATCAGAAAATGGAAACTTTAACTGTGTTGATTTCTCAGTAGATTGGTTTGAAATGCCTTAAGTATAATTCACTGTGTTCTTTTAAGTATCAAAACCCGCATTTGTCATCTTCTGTGATGTATATGTGATTCCATCCCCCAGACTACATTGTGAAAGGACCTAGAGAGACACTTGGGAAGGCCACTGGCATCTTCCTAGGACAACCGGGTTTCTATGACACCTACATCTCAAGAATTAACTAAGAAAACAGGATTAGGGAACTTAAACTGAATGTTGTTTAATATGGACAAGTTGAGGTAAGATGACAAGTAGAAACTAAGCAATAGGATAGACAGGTTGCAACCCAGAGTAGGAATTTTCAGGTATAGGTGAATGGATGAGTGAAGCCGTCAACATTGTGTCGTGGCTGTATCTCGGTGGGTGGCGTTTTTCACCTCCGAGTCAGAAGACTCTGGGCTCATATCCCAATCCAGAGACGTGGGCATATATCCGTGTAGATGTTCCTGGTGCAGTACTGAGGGAGTCCTGCACTATCAGATGGCACTGTCAGATGCCACGTCGTGCCTCCATCTGCTCTGCAGTGGATGGCATCTCATAGTAGTGTTGCAATGGTGGTCAGGACTGTTCTTACAATTATTCAGCCAATATCACTCTCTCTCAACCAACATCAACTAAATACATGGTCACTTGTGGGTGCTTACTGGGTGTAAATTGGCTACCGTGCTCCCTACATTTCTACCTCAGATCCATGGTGATGGTCAATCTTCTTCCTGGTGAAGGACTCAATATTTTTGTAGCGAAAGCAACTACCATATTTGGCCAATTCACAACACGCATATGAAACTGTAACAACACCGATTCTTAGGACCAATCTGATAGGTTGAGTCCTGTGTTCTCAGGAGTTTTCTAAATGATATTAAAATATGGATGACTTATCACTATTGAGAAAAGCAGCTCAATGGTCTTTTCCTTCACTGTCTGCACTATGTTCTGGATTTATCCTGGCAGGACCAAATTGCGAATATTGAAGGCAGAGTTGCCCGTTTGTTGGCACTGATCAAACAGAGGCAGCTTTGCAGGGTCTGGCATGTCCAATAGATCAAAGACTGAAGACTGAACACCCATGGGCATTTGGTATGCTGAGGCTGCTGAAGCCAGCTGATCTGTTGGAAACCTAAAGCTCTATTTCACAGATATTTGCAGGCAGGACAAGAGGTACTAGACATCAGTCATTGCACATGTGAGTCAATAGCTGTCAACAGAAGGTAATGACAACACCATCTCCTGTGGTTGGCATGCACCAACACGATGCTACAATGGCTTTATACTGGACATGTGCGGCATTTCAGGCAGAATCTGCCACTCCAGGATTGGCCTCCTAAGTAATCGACAATGGTGCGGCATGTAATGAGCGCACCCCCCACCCAACATCCATAACAGATTGTTGCTGATTGTCCATCATCTATTGTAGATGGAAGGATGTCAACATCTGCATTAGAAAAGTGACTACACTTTTTGAAAGTATTCGATTGAATGGACAACATGTATGGGTGTCCATCAATTATGAAAGTTATTCTCTCGTTGCCGGGCATCATTAGGAGAAAATTGGGTTTTGCACTGTCTAGCTGGAAGCTTTTGAGAAGATTTGTAGCTTGAGTTGTGGATGAGGTTGTGGACTTGCTTGCCGAGCCAGTGTCTTTGGTTGCAGTCGTTTTGTCACCTTGCTAGATAACATCATCAGTGTGTCTCTGGTGAAGTGTTGATGTTCTGTCCCGCTTGTTATTTATATGCCTCAATTTGTTGGGATGGTTGGTATTAGTTCCAGTTCTGTTTTCCAGTGGTTTGTATATCATAGTGTAGAACACAAAGCAATTCTATATTTGTATAGAGCTCTGGTTCAGTCTCCCCTGTGAAAAACTCCAGTAACTACGTTGATAAAAATAGTCAGGTATTGGTGAGGCTGCAGTGAAAAGCAGCTACATTGATAAAATGAGACCCTGCAGAATCTGGGGAATGTTTAAAGTTGCTCAGGGCCATCTTCTAAAATTGTCAAGATTTGAGCAGGTACAGTTAAAACAGTTAAAAGTTTGATGTAGGTATAAATTCTACAAGAGGGCATAGACTCAAACTCCAAAGAGGAAGAGTCTATTTAGATTTGAAAAGAGCTTTGTGAATATGCAGGATGAAATGCCAAGGAAACCAGTGGGAGAAGATTGTAATCAGAAAATTCAGGAGAGTTGGATAAGCACCTGGCAAGAAGAAAGAGATTGAAGGGTATTTTGGCTATCATGGGATATGATAACATGGAGAGATGGGGACTGACCAGATGGGTTGCAGCGTCTTTTGGGGGCATGGATGTTCCTATAAGAATTCCATTTATCTTATAGCATGTTTACATTATGATTTTGCCACTGAGGTTGGCATCAAATTTGCAGAATCTGCAAAGTAGCAATCTGGCGTGTGTCTCTCTGAAGGCTGTGCCACCTCAGGCGCCAAAGTAAATGTCATAGGAGGCAAGGACGGCCAAGAAATGAACATAGTTGAGGCATTGCTGCCTACACAGTACAGACCAGAAAGGTGATTCGCTGGCACTGTCCCTTACAGAACCTCACTTTGCTTCTATAAGCAGCTACTGGCCCTAGTGAAATAATTGTTGTTTATGCCATTGTAGCAGCTGCACTGGCACAGTTAGTTTTTTAAAGTGGTTCTGACTGTAAAGCAGGCTAAATGGTTTGAATGTTTCCAATATTTCTAGAAAGTATGCTGTGTAAATAGAAAAGCTTGTGTATTAATGACAATTGAGCCTGTAATTGAGAAGTATGACTGTCTCTTAATATATTTACAAAAGAACCTTTTATTGTTTAGATTTAAGAAATCTTCCAAGTTTTTTTCTCATCCCAATTTTTTTCATCTCTTACTTTTTCTTGTATCCGTCTGTTGTTTTCATGATGGATCTCCAGGACTCCTGGATTTTCACTTTAGCCTGCATTTATGTAAACCTTTCGTTTTATAAATCAGTTGGTGAAACAGAACCTAAGCATTGCTACAAAGAGACAGGAAGCTGAAGCTTTTTGACTTGCACCCAGTAGGATTGAAATACAGGAAAGAAACAACTCTCCTTTCTTTCTTTCACAGAAGAACACAACAGATAGAAGCAGGAGCAGATCATTCAGCCCGTTAAGCCAGCTCAGTCTGTCAGTGTGATCCTGGCTGATCTTTGGTTTTGACTCTGCTTTTACACCCATTTCACACATATATTCACTCCCCAAGAGACTAAAAACCTGCCTATCCCAGCCTTGAATCTATTCAACAATGGAACAATCCACAACCCTCTGAGTTAGAGAATTCTAAATATTCATAACTCTATAAGTGAAGTAATTTCTCCTTATCTCAGTCCTACATGATCATCCCATTGCCATGAGACTCTTGTTTTCAATTCCCCAGCCAAGTGGAAACAATCTCTGTGTCTATCCTGATGAGGTGCTTCACAATCACATATGTTTCAATGAGGTCACCTCTCCTTCTAAACTGCAAATCTTATTAATATCTCATGCCTCATTTGTTGACCATGGTTGCTTAACTTCTCAAGTTGACCCTTTTTTTAAGCATGCACCTTTTGTATTCTACTGAAGACTTCTTGAGAGTTTCTGAGTGATGGTCTGAGGGTTGATCCATCAAGAATTCAGCCTGGTTTACTGCGCTCAATTTATTTATCAGTCGTTGATGTGTGTCTTACTTAAATTTCAGTTTGTGGCTTTTGTTCCTCCCATTCAAGACTAATTTCATTATAATGATCATTTATTTCCTAGATGATGCTGTATTTACAGCACAGGAATAGGCCATTCGCCCCAAACAGTCAACCCTGGCATTTATGTTCAACACAAGCCTCATTATTGCTCATCACTTAACCTAGAATTTGACTCCATTTTCATTTATAAAACATGTTCTTGAAAACTGCCTGGTGTGCATTACAGAAATTTTACATCTTTATTAATTGAGTTGCTCTGCTTTTTCAAAACTATGTGAAAACTATGTTACTCTATTGTAATTAAATTGCATGAATTGTCGCGCTCCTGATTTCCAAATCAACAAATTTAGATTGGCTCCTGGGATGGGTACAAGAGATTAAATATCTCCAGTATCAAGAGATACAGGATTGACCTTAAAAGTTAAGAGCCAACTATGATTTTATTGCCGACGACTCCTCCTATTTCTTCTCTTTTTATCCTTTTACTGCTTTCAGGAGGTGCGTAAACAACTCCCACCTGAGTCTTCCATCCGCTTCTGTCCTTTTACAGCTATTCATGCCTATTCACCCTCACTGAGGTTTTCTTCGCTGGTGTCTCCCTTTCCCAATTGCCTTGTCCTTACTAAGGATCCCCCCCAGCCTGCAATATGTAGCTCTCAGCCCTCTCCATCATTACTTCTAAGCTGAAGTTACAATTCAAACCTGCTTGTTTTATTCCTGATTGTACAGCTATTCCTGTACACAACATATATCTGCCTAGCTGTCCCATCCTGCTATAACAATGTGTTGTGTCCTGCCACACATGTGGTTGCTGTATATTGCTGCACAGGTATTTTCATACACTTTTTAAATATTTTCTTCAAAAGAGTTTTACTTTATTTTTTTTCCTTTTCTGTTTCTGATGGTTCTTATACTCTTACACTCCAAATTTTGCTCTCAGTTCTCCCTTCAAATTATTTTTATCTATGCAGTCCTGTCAATCCTTTCTGGCATGGTCAGATTGTCCTTCCTGTCCCAATCCAGGAGGCTGTGACTCTGGAAGTGAAATGTACTGTATCCCACACCAATCTTTCAGTTTTGCATTTACTTTCCTGATCCCTTTATCCCCGAGCCAATTAGCATGTGGTCCAGGTGGTAATCCAGAGATTACCACCTCTGAGCTGCCGGTTTTTAATTTGGCTGTGACCATGGGCAACACTACCGCTAGATGGAGAGCTGCAATCTACAAGTGTGAACAGTGGGAAAATTGCATTTGTCTGAGTGTGACAAAAATGACAGTGACTGTTGTGCTGAAATTCATTCCAAGCAAGAAATGAGTAACCAGACCATAAAAATCTCTATTAGATTTTAAACTAATTGTAGTAGCTGGGGAAACAGGGTGACAGTCTGTATATTTCTTTATTGTGTACATGACTGTTAAATAGCCTGGTCTCTATACAACTTCAGTGTGACATTGCCCAGTAATTTGGATGGTACTATATCAATGCAAGTCTTGCTTTGTTTTTCAAATTATATTAGAAAAATGGAAGTGGATGGATATTGTGAAGTGTCATTATCATTGTTATTGCTTTTCAAGTCTGTGGTAAGGGAAGCTTTCCACTTGGGCTGAGTACATAGAACTGGTGCTGTTGGAAAATCTGTCTATTTTTAGGGGCAGCTAATTTGTTCATTTCAGTTAATCTGAAATTGGAAGCTCTGATCCTGGAGAGTTCTTCACTTAGGAAGTCAAATGATGGCATCACATTCTTCTGGAAAGAATAAGCTTGAAGAGAAGGGTTTCCTTCTCTTTTTCTGTGCCCTTTATTCAAAAATGTTTCCAATTTGACGGCAACCAACAACTTTTGTGATTTGCCTGCTTCCAGACATCTGAGCATTATTGAAGTGGGCAATAGCCAGGTCTTCATTCCCACAAATACATAGAAGCATAAACAGAAGAGATTTCATCCTGAATAAAGTGACACATTCAATGTCCCAAGCCTCCATGTGGCGATCGGATCTTCGCACAGTGGCCCAGTGGTTAGCACTGCTGCCTCACAGCACCATGGACCCAGGTTTGATTACAGCCTTCGGTGACTGTCTATGTGGAGTTTGCATGTTTTCCCTGTGTATGTGTGGGTTTCTTCCCACAATCTAAAGATGTGTAGGTTAGGTGGATTAGGCATGCTAAAATTGCCATAAAATTAGCCATGGGAAATGCAGGGTTACAAGGATATGGGGGGTTGCTGTGTTTGAGATGCTCTTTGGAGGGCCGGCATGGACTTGTTAGGCCACACTGTAGAGATTCTATGGATAACACATCCATTAAGAAGGCAAAAGTTATTCTATTGGATAAAGCGCAAGGATATTCAGTCTGATGAAGGAGAATATTCCATATTCATGTTTATCAAAGGCTGTAGAGGTTTGCCATTTTAATTAAAGATTCCTTCCCCTGCTTGTCCGCTCTCTGGGTTAAACTGGATTGTTGACCAACATCAGCATCTTGTTTCACTTTGAGCACGTTTTCTGCCCTTAAATCCGTTCTGCCACCTTGGAGCTGCATAGGGAATAAAAGTCCTCTTTGTTTTTGTATCTCAAGTGCTTTCCAGTGATCTCTGCTCTATGGGACATATCAAGAGAAGGAAGGAAGATGTTCAACATGGCCAATCCACTCAACCTGCACATCTTTGGACAGGGGGAGGAATCTGGAGCACTGGGAGGAAACCCACGCAGGCACGGGGAGAATGTACAAACTCCACACATAACTCCATAAAACACAGAACAGTACAGCACAGGAATGGGCTCTTCAGTCCACTGTGTTGTACCGAACATGACGCCAAATCAAACTAATCCCTCTGCCTGCCCTTGGTCCGTGTCCCTCCGTTCTTTGCATAGTCATGCGCTTATCTAAAAGTCTCTTAAACACCCCTCGTATATTTGCCTCCACCATCACCCCTGGCAGCGCGTTCCAGACTCCTACCACTCTTTGTGTAAAAAAATTGCCCCTCACACCTCTTTTGAACTTCCCCCTCTAATCTTAAATGCGTGCCTCTGTGTAATAGGCATTTCAACTCTGAGAAAAAAGATTCTGACCGTCAATCCTTAGTCATGCTCAGTCATTGAATTAAGCTTCCGATACATGCCTACTTCACTGATAAATGAGGAATATTGAATCTTCTGGGTCTGAGAATTCCAAAGATGCAAACCTCTCTGAGCAAAGAAATATATCCTCATTTCTTTGGTTAATGACTGACTCCCCATCCTGAGATGATGAGCACTTTGTTCTAGACTCTCAGCCTAGAGAAAATGTAGAAGTGCCGCAGGCACTTATCAGAATGAAATTGAATTAAATTCACATTGTTTTCCATTGTTGTCTACTCTTCACCCCAAATGAACTGTTTCCTCATTTATAAGTGAAGGCAATAAATATTGAGACCTTAATTCATTGACTGAGTGGGAGTGCCCAGTTGGACCTTCTCCTGCCTAGCAGAGTTCATTGGTGTGCAATCAAGAGACAGAAACAAAAAGGAATTTTATTCCCTTTATAGTTGCGAGTCTTCTGATGAACTTCGTGATTTATCACCAAATGCAACTATTCTTGGATAAAAACTTCCAGATCTCCAGACGGCAACTTCCATACTCCCCAAAAAGGGCAGGAGATGACTAGCAAATGTGCCCAGTTTTTGGTGCCCATTATTTGGAATCATTTAAATCTTTTATAATTCATGCTGATATTAGTGATCCATGAGTAGCTTTACAGGCAAGTTATCAAAATTGCTTTAACAAAGATTTACTCTTTAGACAAAAGCAAAGCTTTTCATTTTCCAGTTGCTTGGTCTCATCATGAACTACATTAATAATAAAATGCAGAGTTTGAAAACTGTTATTGAGAACCCATGGGGCTCTCTGCTATGTTGTATTGCATGTCAGTACAATGTTGATTGAGCTGTTGGACAAGGCTCCCCCTCTTTGACCGAAGGAGCATTCTAGTTCAAATTGACGTATCTGCTTATGATAATGTTATGGGTCACAGAACATCCCAACATGGAAGCAGGTCATTCATACTATCGCATCCAAAGCGATGTTCTCGCCACATGAGCTATCTAAACTCATTATGTTCCTTGGCCCTCCCTTTCAATCTTTACCTTTATAAAAATGAAGAAATGTTTGTGTTTATGTAGCACCTGTCATAGCCACTGAATATCTCAATGGACTTCACGGACAATGAAGTAATTTTGAAATCCAATCGCTATTGTAACGTAGCAAACACAGAGGTCAATTTGCACGCAGCAAAATTCTTATCAACCACTGTGTAATACGTGATCAGGTAATCTGGGTTTTGTTTGGCAAATGGGGCTTAATTATTGGTCAGGGCAGCAGGAATGACACCCCTGCAGCTCTTTAAAATTGTGCTGTGGGACCCTTTCATCTGAGAGCGCTGATGGGGACTCAATTTAGTGTCTCATCTGAGTTATGGCACTCATTTAGTACTGCATTTGAGTGCCAGTCTAGATTATGCGCTAGTATCTTGAGTGGGAGGTTGGCCCAGAACCTCTGAGTCAGTGGTGAGAGTGCTAAGACTGAGTCATGGCTGGCAGAGAATTTCATCTTTTAATCACCCTCGGTGAAAAAATGTACTTCCTTTCCTTTAAGGTTTTGGGTGATTGTCTTCATTTTGTCCCCTCTGTCAACTTCTGACAGACCACTGGAGACAATCTATTGCTACTTCTTCCATTGTGGGGCTTTATGGTGTTGAATATCTCAGCAAGTTTGTTTTATCCTATTCTACTCTGATGAACATGGCCCTGAATCCAGAAGCTTCTGTTTATAACTGTAACCTTTCCTTCCTGGTAACATCCCAAAAAACCTTTCCACATTTGTCATGGTTTATGTGACTTTGAAATAAACTGAAAACAGATCAATACGCTGAAGGGTCTAGGCCCAAAACGTCAAGCTTTCCTGCTCCTCTGATGCTGCTTGGCCTGCTGTGTTTATCCAGCTCTACTCCTTGTTATCGCAGATTCTCCAGCATCTGCAGTTCTTACTATCTCTGAAATACACTGATTTTTCTTTTTGCTTTATTCACCCATGGAATGTAGGTGTCGTTGGCTGGGTGAGCATTTATTGCCTGTCCCTAGTTGCCCCTTTAGAAGGTGGTGGTGAGTTGCTTTCTTGAACCACTGAAGACTGTGTTGTGTAGGTTGACCCACAATGCCATTAGGGATGAAATTCCAGGATTTTGAATCAGCAACACTAAAAGAGCACCATCCAAGTCAGGATGGTGAGTGGCTTGGAGGAAAACTTGCAGGTGGTGGCGTTTC
This sequence comes from Ginglymostoma cirratum, assembly GCA_024137785.1. Lineage (NCBI taxonomy): Eukaryota > Metazoa > Chordata > Chondrichthyes > Orectolobiformes > Ginglymostomatidae > Ginglymostoma > Ginglymostoma cirratum. The sequence goes on along the minus strand of JAHRHZ010000086.1, from coordinate 10,572,789 downwards.
AATGTATCTGTTGCCCTTGTCATTCTAGATGGAAGTAGTTGGTTTGAAAGGTGTTGTCTAAGGAGCCATGGTGAATTTCAGCATTGCATCTTGCAGATAGTACACACTGCTGCTACTGAATATCGGTGGTGGATATTTATGAATGTGGCACCAGACCAGCTGCTGCTTTATCCTAGATGGAGTAAAGCATCTTGCGTGTTGTTGGAGCTGAATTCATCCAGAAATGTGGGAAGTATTCCATCACACTCTGGACTTGTGCTTTGTAGATGACAGACAGGCTTTGGTGTGTCAGGAGGTGAGTTACTAGCTGCTGAATTCTTAGCCTCTGAATTGCTCTTGCAGCCACTGCATTTATATGGTTAGTCTAGTTTAGTTTCTGGTCAATGGTAACACTCAGGATGTTGATAGTGGGGCAATCAGTGATGGTAATGCCAGTAAGTGTCAAGGGCCAATGGTTAAATTGTCACTTATTAGAGATGACCATTGCCTGGATTTTGTCCAGGTCTTGCTTCATTTGGACCTGGATTGCTTCAGTATCTGAGAAGTCAAGAATTCTGCTGAACATTGTGCAAACATCCCTACTGGATTGATTGATTTATTGTTGTCACATGTACCGAGATACAGTGAAAGTGTTGTTTTGCGTTATATACAGGCAGATTGTATCATACAAAGTGCATCAGGGTAGCAGATCAGAGTGCAGAATACAATATTCTGACCTTATTTTGTTTTATTAATTCATGGGATGAGGGCGTGACTAGCTAAGCAGCATTTATTGCCCCATCCCTAATTACCCAGAGGGCAGTTCAGAGTCAACCTTATCGCTGTGGATCTGGAGTCACATGTAGGCCAGGCCAGGTAAGGATGGCAGATTCCGTCCCTAAAGGACATTAGTGAACCAGATGGGCTTTTCCAACCATCAGCAATGGATTCACAGTCATCATCAAACTTTTAATTGTAGATACTTATTGAATTCAAATTCCACCATCTGCCATGGCGGGATTTGAACCCAGGTCCCCAAAACATTATTTGGGTCTCTGGATTAACAGTACAGTGATAATACCACAAGGCCATCACCTCCCCCTTATGAGTGAGGGATGAAGCAACTGAAGATGGTTAGGTCTCAGACACTAACTTGAGGAACTCCTGTAGAGGTGTCCTGAAACCAGGATGACTGACCTCCAACAACCACAACCACAACTAACCGTATCCCTAATGGAGACCAAGCCCATGTTCAAATTTACACCTTGTGCTCCATGCCTGAAAATAAGAACCCAAATATTTCATTTTTATCTTCTTCACCTGCACAGTCACCTCCCTATTTTCATAATGCCATCATTCAATGACCCCTCACTCAATCTCTCTGTTTTAATTTGAAAGGAAAGGGTTGTTGCATGTGTGGCTATCAGAGGAACAATGTACAATGAATGATGGAAATCTGTAATAAAAACAAAGTACTGGAGATATTCAGCAGCTCTGGTTTCAGATTGCAAATTCCAAAGAAAAGCCATACTGGACTTGAAACATTAACTCTATTTCTCTCTCCACAGATGCTGCCTGATCTACTGAGTTTCTTTGGCACTTTCTATTTTTATTCCCCTTTCCTTTTGCCTGAACATTGGTGACCCATACAGGAAACATCTGCACATCATACACTCTGTAATGATCTCTCTATATTGTGTTGCACCTCCACGTCTCTCCCATCCATCTTTAAAAAAGTCTTCCTTAAGAACCAGCTGTACCACCAAGCTTTTGGGCACCACATCTAATCTCTCCTTCATTAGATGATACCTCTTTTCATCTGATTGAGACCCTGCGAAGTACCTTGCAATAGTTTTCAGTAATAAAGAAACCTTTTTTAGGAATGCAAGTTGTTACTGTTGTTTCATGATCTGGATAATCCCCTGTCAGATTGTTGCCAATTAAAATTTTATTCCTTTTCCTGCTAAGCCAGAAGAATTTGCTTCAATTAATTTACAGAATGTGAATGCCACTGGCCAGACCAGCATTTATTGCCCATCCCTAATTACCCAGAGGACAGTTGAGAGTTAACCACATTGCTGTGGATCTGGAGTCACATGTAGGCTAGACCAGGTAAGGATGGTAGATTCTTTCCCTGAAGGATATTAGTAAACCAGATGAATTCCCCCCCTTCCCCGTCCGCCCCAGACAATAGCAATTATTAGACACTCAATCCAAGATTTTTATTGAATTCAAGTTGCACCAACTCTGCTGTCATGGGATTTGAACCCAACCCCCTAAAGCATTAGAGATAAAAGGTACTGCAGATGCTGGAGAATCCGAGATAACAAGCATGGGGCTGGTTGAACACAGCAGGTCAAGCAGCCTCATAGGAGCAGGAAAACTTGACGTTTCGGGCCTAAACCCTTTTGATGAAGGGTTT
>JAHRHZ010000086.1:10540719-10569988 GCA_024137785.1 Ginglymostoma cirratum | reverse complement strand
AAACCCTTCATCAAAAGGGTTTAGGCCCGAAACGTCAAGTTTTCCTGCTCCTATGAGGCTGCTTGACCTGCTGTGTTCATCCAGCCCCATGCTTGTTACCCCTAAAGTATTATCTGGGTCAGTGAATTACTAGCCTAGTGATAATGCCACTAGGCCATTACCTTTCCTAGTTCAAGTCCTATACAAAAACACAAAACCCAGCTTGTCTCTTCAGAACACTGGCAGGAATGTTGCATTCTGGCTGCCAATGAGCCATCAAATCCATCTGCATACTCTTGTGGGCACAAATTATTCTGTATTCAAACACCAATAGAGTCTTGGTAGCTTGGACACTGTTCATCACTCAACTAACACTGCCAAGTTATGCACTTTGGCAGGATGAATACGGAGGCTGAATATTATTGAAATGGAGAAAGACTGCAGAAAGTTGCAGTACAAGGGATTTTGGGAGTCATTGTGCATTAACTAAAAGGTTAGAGTCCAAGTTCACGGGTTATCGGCAAAGCAAAAGGAATGTTAGCCTTTATTTCAATGGCAATGGAGTGTAGAAATAGGGAAGTCTTGCCAAAACTATGCAAAGCGCTAGTTAGACCGCAGCTGGAATGGTGTAAATAGTATACTTATCTTGTCTAAGGAGGAATTGGAGAGACATTGGAGGCAATCCAGGGAAGGTTCATTGGAGCCAGTCCAGGGAAACTTCACTGGATTGATCCTCGATATGGAGGGATTATCTTGCAAGGAGAGGGATGGGGTGGGCCTGTCCTCATTGGAGTCAAAAATAATGAGAGGAGATCTATTGAAATGTTTGAATTCTTAGGAGTCTTGAGAGGGTAGATGCTGAGAGGTTGTTTCAACTTATGGGACAATCTACAACCAGAAGGCAAAATATCATAGGATGGCATATATTTAAGACAGAGATGAGGAGGAATTTATTCTTTCAGAGGGTAGTGAACCTGTGGAGTTCTTTACTGAAGAGGGTGTTGAGGCTAGGTATTTAAGTATATTCAAGGCTGAAATAGACAGATTTTTCATCAGTGAGGGTTGTTGGGGTAAGACAGGAAAGAGGATTAGAAATTAGATCAGCGATGACCTCATTGAATGGAGCAGATTTGATGGGCTGAATGGCCTACTTCTGCTCCTGCATCTTTTGGTCTTATGGTCAAAATGACTGGACATTCATCTCACTGCAGATTATGGTACTTTTCCATGCAAGTGAATTGACATAATTGCCTACAAATTAACTGTGATGATATTTCAAGCAATAAATGGTGAGAATGAAATAAAATGCACTTGTGTTTATGTAGTACTTTACACAACCACTCAACATCAGGTAAAGAAGACAATGGCCTAGTGTTATTATCACTGGACTGTTATTCTGTGACCCAGATAATGTTTCAGGGATCTGGGTTTGATGACAGATGGTGGAATTTGGATTCAATAAACATCTGGAATTAAGAATCTAGTGATGACTGTGAATTCCTTGTCCTGAAAAACCCATCTGGTTCACTAATGTCCACTAGAGAAGGAAACTTCCATCCTTACCTAGTCTGGCCTATGTGTGATTCCAAACCCACAGCAATGTGGTTGACTCCTAACTGCCCTCTGGGCGATTAGGGATGGGCAATAATTGCTGCTTAGGTGGTGATGCCCTCATCCCATGAATGAATAAAAATCTCAAATAAGTATTTACTTTGCTTTGTTTATTAGATGTTGGTGACACTAACTTACCCAGCATTTATTGCCCATCATAATTCCCCATGAGAAGGTGGTGGTGAGCTGCTTTCTTGCACCACCTTTTGAAGTAGTCACTTTTGAAATGTGGGAAACGTCACAGACAGCGTGATCTCAGCAAACACCCACAAACAGGTACATAATGGTGATCTCATCATCTGTTTATTTGTAACATTGTCTGAGAGATAAATATTGTACAGTCCACTGGTGAGAGCACACCTACTATTCTGCAAAATATAACCATCGGATCTTTTACATCTCATAGGGCCTCAGTTTAGCATATTATTCAAAACATAGAACCTCTAATAGTACAGCACTCTTTCAGTACTGCACTGGAGTATCACCCCAGGTTTATGTGCTTCAGCCCCAAGGTAGCTTCGAACACAAAGCTTTGTGATTCAAAAGTGAGTGTACTACTAACTGAGCTGATATACTGCAGCAGTTTGGGGGTTGGTTAGCTCAATTGGCTGGCCAGTCAGTCTGCATTGCAGAGTGATGACTAACAGTGTGGGCTCAACTCCTGCACTGGCTGATGTTACCATGAAGGGCTCTTTATCTCAACCTCTTCCCTCACCTGAGGTGTGGTGACCCTCCGTTTTAAACCACCACCAGTCATTTCTTTCTAATGAGAGAGTGGCACAATGGTGACTTTATCTTTTTTGGTGGTACATACTTGATGGGCTGATTGTCTTCTTCTGTACAGTATGATTCTGTATAGTATGAGACATACCAAGGAAAGGAAAGGTATATAAAAGACAACTCTTTCTCAAGTGGTGAAATGTATTAATTTGTTGTATTCTACTTCTGCACAGAACTGTACCTGCATTTTTTGCCCAAGCTTCCAATTTAAATGTCTCCCTCCTTTTGTTAATATTTCTATCACAATTTGTCATACTTCATAATGTCATGTGTTCAGTAGACTTTGAAGTTATTGCTTTAATTCCCCAAATCTAAATTTACATGAACATGGAAAGGAAGTCCCAGAACACGTCCCATAGAACATCACTCTCTTTGTTCTTTAAGTCTAACTTCCTTTAACCCATCCAGCCTTTGAATTCTGTCCTTTAGGAGTTGTTCTATCAATGGGGTCATGTTCCACTTGATTCCACGTGCTATCGTCATTGCCATAATTCTGATATGTGGGGCCTTATTAAATACCTTCCAACAATGTGAACAAATCACTTCTGATCTGTCTTTGATATTACTGAGAAAATTCTGCAAGGTTGGGCAAGCGTGACCTATCTATTACTATTCAACCCTAGTTCTGAATAACTCCCCTTTTCCTAAATGTTTATTACTACAGACATTAACAGCCCACAAATAACTGAAGTAGCATCAAGAACTTGCATTTATGTAGCAGCTTTGATGTAGTAAAATGCATTGTCAACAAAAGACACATTTTGTTGAATCTTTATTTGTTGTACTCTTTAGGACAATTTGCAAGAATACCAATGTACCATGTCCCAAGGTGCATCATAAGACTATTGTTAGGGAGAATTTGACATAAGGAGAACAGACTCCTCCAAAGCTTCCTAAATTAGCTTGACTTCCTCTTCTATTGAGGGGAAACTACATTTGCTGTTCTCCTGGCAGAACATTCCTTCCCAAATACTTCCAGAAAATTGTTATTATTCCCCAGATACTTTCAAAACATTTTTGCCAGTTCACAGCTCTTTACAAATTGACTTCCGTTAAATTCGGGTGTTTGCCTTAGCAAACCATCCACCACCCCATTTTTTTTGATTGCAACCTGAGTGGATTCTGGTGGTTATCCAACTCCACATACACTGCCCTTACGAAATGGAGTCATCTTCTCTAGAACCAGCTGCTCTTTACTCACTGTGCAGTCATGACTCTCAGAAGTCCTTTCTCTGCTGTTTGCACCTGGACACTAACAGCACTGTGGGTGCGCCTACACAGCATGGAATGCAGTAGTTCAAGAAAGCGGCTCAACACCACCTTCTCCAGGGGAATTAAGGATGGGCAATAACCGTTGGCCCAGCCAACATTGTCGACATCCTGAGAAAGGAAATTGACATCCTCGAAGAAAGTGTTTTATTGCACTTTAGATGTTTTGCCAATTTACTCTAACACTCCCTCTTAGTCTTTCCAATCTCCCAACTTGTTGCTTTTCTATGTTATTTATAGTTGTTCTTTAATCTTTACTATTTGGTCTGCCAGCACTTAATGGTTTTATTTTAATAAGTTTCAAATTTGATCTGATCTCCCTATTCACCTGTAGAACTCTATCTTTAATACACTTCCACTTTTCCTTTTGGAATGCATTTGATAAGTAACCCTTCCATTTCCTACTAAAGCACTTCCTGTTGCTGATGGACAGAGATACTAAAATAAAGATTGCAAGTCTACCTGAGAGTACTGAGATGCAGAGGCTGGAATATATTGTTTCAACTCAGAAAGCAATTGTTGGGACTCCTCCAATCATGTGTTATGGTCTTCAAAATAGCAAATGGATGTTCACTCTTTCCCAAAAAGATTAGCGCCAAATTTCTTCCTATGGGGCTTTTTCTGAAGAAAGAGTTTTTGCCAATTGTCCAATATTTTTGCTGCCCAATCACTGAAATTGTAGCTGACAGACCAAAGAGTTCACTTGAAAATCTTTCCTCTGCACATCAACCAATTAATGACTCAGCAAAGTCAAATGAGTGACTGGATGGAAACCTCCAGATCTAATGGCTTCAGAGCAAGTGCTCACAAGGCATTCAAATGTCTGTAAAGGGAGGAATCACACCATCCCTGCTGCACCTTGCAGCATCTGAGGAAGGGGAATTAGCTCAAAACTTAAACATATGCTAACATAGATAAGCAACCCATACAACCCAACTGTGTCAATATAATGAGATAAAGAATTACAGATGCTGGAGATCTGAAACAGAAACAGAAACAGAAACAGAAACAGCTAGAGAAACTCAACAGATGTGACAGCATCTGTGGAGAGAGAAACAGAGTTAATATTTTGAAGCCAGTGGCCCTTCTTCAGAACACTACATCCATATGGTTATGCTCCTCACTTATAGTAGTCTACCATCAATTAATTTCAAGGGAGAAAATTAGCTCTTTGTGACACACCTTCAGGGTAAAGAACAAAGAGAACAAAGAAAACTTACAGCCCAGGAACAGGCCCTTCGGCCCTCCAAGCCTGCGCCGATCCAAATCCACTGTCTAAACCTATCGCCCAATTCCTAAGGATCTGTATCCGTCTGCTCCCCACCTACTCATGCATCTGTCCAAATGCACCTTAAGTGAATCTACCGTGCCTGCCTCTACTACCTCTGCTGGCAACGCGTTCCAGGCACCTACCACCCTCTGTGTAAAGTACTTTCTGCGTGTATCCCCCTTAAACTTTTCTCCTCTCACCTTGAACACGTGACCCCTCGTTATTGAATCCCTCACCCTGGGAAAAAGCTTATCGCTATCAACCCTGTCTATACCCTTCATGATTTTGAAGACCTCAATCAGGTCCCCCCTCAATCTCCTTTTTTCTCATAAAAACAATCCTAACCTACTCAACCTCTCTTCATAGCTAGCACCTTCCATACCAGGCAACATCCTCGTAAACCTTCTCTGTACCCTCTCCAAAGCTTCCACATCCTTTTGGTAATGTGGCGACCAGAACTGTACACAGTATTCTAAATGCGGCCGAACCAAAGTCTTGTACAATTTTAACATGACCTGCCAGCTCTTATACTCAATACCCCGTCCGATGAAGGCAAGCATACCATATGCCTTCTTGACCACTCTATCCACCTGTGCAGCCACCTTCAGGGTACAATGGACCTGAACTCCCAGATCTCTCTGCTCATCAACTTTTCCCAAGGCTCTTCCGTTTACAGTATAGTTCGCTCTAGAATTAGACCTCCCAAAATGCATCACCTCACACTTGCCCGGATTGAACTCCATCTGCCACTTCTCCGCCCAACTCTCCAGTCTATCTATATTCTCCTGTATTCTTTGACAATCCCCTATGCTTTCTGCTACTCCACAAGTCTCTGCTACAAGTCTCTACTAGGTGAGACTTGAACCTAGATCTTCTGTTCTAGAAGTGGAGAACTCTACCACTATGCCTCAAGAGGCCTGCATAGTTGGTTCTCTTATATGATTGTCTTAGTGTTCCTGAAATGCATCTCTACTGTTTATTTCAACCAATCTCTTTGGTAGCCAGTTCAATTCTTTCTGGATGAATTTTTTTTCCAAATTCCCTGTTTGATTTCTGGGTGGCCATCTTAATTTGATGGTCTCTAGTTCTGATCTTCCCCACAAGGTGAAATCTTCTCTCAGTACTTACTCTATTAAAACTTCTTGGAAGTTTAAATACCTCTGTTAGGATACGTCCTTTTTCTTTCTCCTTATTATTTTCACACTTATCCACCATCCATTTTGGACCAATGCAGCCCATTTCCTTTTATTTACGCATTTGTGGGATCTGGATAAGCTGTACTTCAGACACAAGAAAATGTGTTTATGTAAAGTTCATTTATTTAATTCATTTCACTGTGTGATGGCAAATTAAAGTATTGGGGGTTCAAAGAATGTTCATAATTATTAATGGAAATAAGAGAGCTCCAATGAGGATTCCTTTGCCAAATCCCTATACTTTTTTGTGCACTCTCAAGTTTCGGACTGGACGGCAGCCAGAGGGACACTGGGCTTTGGCGCAGGTGTAGGACTTTCGGCCTTCAAGCCTGCTGTATCTTTCGATAAGATCATGGCTAATCGACTTGTGATCTCAACGCCACTTTCCTGTTCCTCCCCTGAACAATAGCGCTAATCAATCAAAAATCTATCCAATTCAATCTTGAGTAAATTCAATGACTCATGCAGCCTCCATTCTTTCTGCTGTACAGGATTCCAGCAACTAGCCATCCCCTGAGAGAGAGAAAACAAATTGTCTCATCTCCATCTTAAAAGCCTGACCTCTTATTTTTAAATCATGTACCCCTGAATTCAAGAGTGGAGGAAACCACAAGAGAGAGAGGGAAAGCACAAAGACTGTGGAGGGTCGTTGGGGGGGGGGAAAGAATCAAAAAGAATTGCTATGAGTCTGTTGGGAAGGTTCGAATTGAAATGTTCCACTGTGGGTGAGATACAAGCAGCCAAGTGTAACTGGAGGAGGATGGGCTTTTTTGGAACAAGCATTGGTGTGGAACCAGCCAGAAGCAAATTTCCTGCCCATGTTAGTGCCAAAGCATGCATCTGCCAGGTAATTTAACACCTCCTGGTGCATGAACTGATGTGCAGCCAACCCACAGTTCAAGCCAGGTGAGATTACATTCAGTCTGGGTCATTCCAACCTGACTTGAATGAGATCACTCCAAAAACCATGTGTATGGTATGTAAAGCTGCACCAAAGAGCTTTGGTACTCGTCGACAGCCCAGCCTAATTCATTTAGTTGGAATAGGATGCAAAAGATCACAGTAGGAGTGTCACACAGTGAGAATTCAAATCAGATGATAAACCTCGAGACAATTTGTCGACTTCTAAATTTCACGGTATGCTGAATCTTTGAAATTCAATGATGGCTGTGTTATTCTTTGTCACTGCTTTCTCAGATGGATGTAAACATTCTTTTTTAGGAAACTAGGTCGCTGTCCTGCCTTGAACTAGTAGACATCCCTAAATATCATCCCAAAATCAAATGTTCTGGTCTTTGTTCTGGAGTAAAGGACAATGTAAATCAGTCAGTGATATAACTGCTGACATAACCATGACATGAGTAGAACTCAGAGAGAAAGGTCTACAATGAAGACTGAAAGGGAAGCCATACTTTGTACTAGATTATAGTAATGAATACAGTGAGATTAAAAAATTGAAATTACTTTACTGTGCCTACATTCAGATTGCCGATAGAGTAGAGCAGATAAAGACAGTGAACTGGTTCAACAATGATGGGACCGGGCTAACAACCTGCGATTAAGGTCAGGCTGGACCATGCTGAAAGCTTCCATTCCATGGTCAAGAGATAAAAGGTACTGCAGATGCTGGAGAATCCGAGATAACAAGCATGGGGCTGGATGAACACAGCAGATCAAGCAGCATCATAGGAGCAGGAAAACTTGACGTTTCGGGCCTAAACCCTTCATCAGAAATGGGGGAGGGGAAGAGGGTTCTCAACTCCATCCCACACTAACTAGCACATCATTAATCAGTTGTGAATTGCTGTGTGCAAATTAGCTGTCTTGTTTCCTATATTACGACAATGACTACACTTCAAAAGATAGTTCAGTGGTTGTGGGATGAGCCTGAGGCTATGAAGGACACAACGTCAATGCAATTGCTTCTTCTTAGTGATGTACACATGGAGTGGTAATGGCTTGTTCACAGTCTTCTTCCATTCAGCTCAAGATAATACTTTCAAATTAAGGCTATATTTCCACAGGCAGTGGTCTCTCCATCCACAACCCCCAACCCTAAGTGGCCATTATTCCGGTGTGATTTCTCACTGTAACATTATTTGATATTTAGTGGACATACCAGTCAGACCTGATTAGTTCCTCACATAACGTACATGCCTTCACACTTTGCAGCAATGTTTTCTTTCAAAATAGGATCAGCAGCCAGAGGTGACATATTCCTTCTCAATCTGCAGTGCTGAGCTCAATAATAATAACTTTCCTGCTCCCAGGTCAGAACTCAGTTAATTCAACGAGGCATGAGATGGATTCTTGGACCTTTGATGTCTGTGATTTAGGATCACAAAGCTTCAAGCTGGTTCTTGGCAAAGCACACCCAAGTACGTGGTCACTGATGGTTGCAGGTAATGTCTGTGTATATAGTTGGCCTACACACGTCATCATCACTTTTCTACCTGCTCATATTATTGGGGTATTTCATTAGCCAATAATGATCTTTCAACTGTTGCTGAGGTCTTCTCACAGTCCAATTGATCAAAAGGAATCATAAGACCTCTAAAAAACCAGGGTAAACAATGTTATTAGCTAATTGTAATCCTTTCAATTGTTCTTGATGTCTTTGAGCACCTTATTAGCAACAATAGCCATGTGACTTATGCCTATGATCATTTGTTCTGTTTCTGATCCCCTACTAATTCTTCCCTCACTTACTCAGTGGCATTTTGTCCTGAAAAGTGCCCCATTCTGTTTTGTTATGTCAACTGTCACAGTAGTTTCAGTATCTGACCACTAGGCAGCACTGTGGGTTTCTTTTAAACTTTGTATCTCAGTGTCGTGTAAGTGCAAGTCTTGTTTCTTCATGTTTTTCAAATACATGGAGGTCCTGAGACAAAGCTTGACACAACAAATTTGACAACTATTGTTTAGCTTCTGCACGTTCTCATCACAATGGATTCTTCAGAAGAATTGCATAACTGTTCTTAGCCCTACACAATAAGCACCACTTGCATTCATATAGCACTTTGAAGATAGTAAAATGAGCAAAATAGTTACTGCTGCTGTTGGATGTGCTCTGAGGTTGGACAGGACTTGCTAAATAATCCAAAGTGTACTGATAGCTTTCCAAACAACTCATATAAGATTATCAATGGTTCTCATAAGGTAATGCAACATGCATTCATAGTCAGGGACCTGATCGTTGCAAATAAAAGCACAATGTTCAAGTTTTATGCCTTTTTGAATTATATGGGGGCCTGTGGTTTCCCAGTACTTTCTCCATGGCAATGCCTTGGCCGGGTGCTCTGGTTTCCTCCCACAGTCCTAAGATGTGCAGGCTAGGTGGATTGTCCATGCTAAATTGCCTGTAGTGTTCAGGGACATACATATTAGGTGGGTTATAGGGGGGTGGGTCTGCGTGGGATGCTCTGAGGGTCGGTGTGGACTTGTTGGACCAAAGGGCCTGTTTCCACAGTGTAAGGATTCTATGATTTTTGAAACCATTCAGCCAGCATCCTTTTCTCCTGCAGTACAAATTGTTGACATTTTTGTATATGTCTGATGAGAATAAGATGAAAAACTTAAGTGTCATGTCTGTCTTTTCAGTGAGATTCAAGTTCTGTGCAATGGGGCAACTTTTAGATTGTTTAACCAGACAAAATGTGATACTGACCCAAAGAAGCCCAGATTAGCACAATTGAACAAAAGCTTAGCCAACGAAATAGGCTTTATGAAAACCAAAAGTAACATACTGCAGATATTGGGATCTGCAATAGAAACAAATTTTGATGAAAATACTCTGTAGGTCTGGCAGCACCAATGGAAAGAGAAACAGTTAATGTTTGAAGATAGTAATGTTTCAAGAACAGATTTAAAGCTCAACCATCAATTCAGTACCAATTTCCAGATGCTGCCTGACCTGCTGATTCCCTGTTTGTTTTAATGTGGATTTTAAATTAGGGGATAACAGAATAGCTGCATTAGGAGTGAATTTTAGACTCTTTACCACTAGATAATTTGGGTCAGGGTTCCCCAATGAAGGGACACAGAATGTTGAGATGTGCAAAAAGCCAAGTTAAAAAAATGCACAATTCTTAGAGGGCAACATAGCTGGTGGAGGTCACAGAAATGGGGTGGGGTGTCGAGACTGGTGAAGGATACATAAATATGGAGAGGCGTAGGGGCTGGAGCTAGTTACAGAGGAAGGGTGGGGTGCAGGGGCTGGAGGTGCTTGCAAGGATAGGGAAGGGTGTTAGAGACTGGAGTGTGATAGATAGGGAGAGGTGTAGGAGCAGAAGGTGGTTACAGAGATAGGAAGTAGTGTAGGGCTGGAGGAGGGTGCAGAGATAGGCAGGGGTTTGGGGACTAGAGGAGATTACAGAGATAAAGAGAGGTGTAGTGGCTGGAGAAGGTTACAGAGATTGGGTAGCATAGGGGGCTGGAGGAAGTTACAGAGATAGGGACTGGTTTCAGGGACTGGAGGACAGCCCAAAGATAGGGACGGGTGTGGGTGTCAGGGAGGAGGGTGCGGAAATGGGGAGCGGTGTTGAGGCTGAAGGAGGTTACAGAGATAGGGAGAGGTGTAGAGGCTGGAGGAATTTACAGAAATAAAGAGGGATGTAGTGGCTGGAGGAGGTTACAGAGACAGGGAGAGGTGTAGGGCGCTGGAGGAGGTTACAGACATAGGAAGTGGTGGAAGAACTGGCGGAGGGTTCAAAGATACGTGGGGGTATCGGGGCTAGAGGAGTTACAGAGGTTGTGAGAGGTGAGGTCATGGAGGGAACTAGACATAAGTGTGAGACTTTTTAAAGAGAGGCAATAGCTCTTTAAACCAGAAGCAATACGCCCAGTGCTGCATGTTCAATCTCTGTTGTCAGTGCAAACAGCAGAAGAACCTGAGAGTACGTTTGGGACGGGACCGAGAAGTGTCCAACTTGTCATTCCGCGCACAGCCTTCACTCAGCTTTACGTTGGCTGGTCCCTAAAGCGCGTGCATTAAAAGACAGAGGGAGAGAGAGAGAGAGAGAAAGCGACAAACAAAGGAAGCAAAACTCAGTATTCTAACGGTGTCTAACTCTCTCGCAGGGGCTCTGTCCAAATACACTTGCAAGACACAATTTGCCGCAGGATTATAACGTCTCCTTTCCCTCTTGAAAATATTTCCTAAGAAACATACTCAGTAACACAAGTTAAGGCGCTCACACAATCAAGATAGAGCGATTTCGACCGGCATGCACTTTTGATTCAAAATTAGCCGACTTTATTTTTCCTGGAAAAAAAAAGCTGGACGGCGGTTCGAGCCCCACCTAATTTTTTTACGTGCTGTCCCAGCGTCTAGTTTTGTTCAGACTTTATTTATCCAGAAGTCAGGGTCAATCTATTTGGGAATGCTTCTTAATGATGTACCTGTCAAACAGCTGTCTCCGCATCAGACATTTTGCACCAGAGAGTTAAGAGTATTTGGGGCTAGGGATATGTGAAGGGCGGGAATTAATTGTTGTAGTTCAGTCAAGGTTCCATCACAAACTAACTAAATGAGAAATTGCTGAAGAACTTCAAGAGATCTGGCAGCGTCTGTGGAAGTTCTAAAAAATGGGCACTGAACAGGAAATGTTTCTCTGTCTCCACGGATGCTGCCAGACCTACTGAGTTTCTCCAGCAATTCTATTTTGGTTTGTTTCAGATCTCCAGCCGCCGCAGTTATAGTCATAGAGTCATACAGCACAGAAACAAACATCGGTCCAACTCGTCCTTACTCACCAGACATCCCAATCTGACCTAGTCCCGTTTGGCAGCATTTGGCCCACATCCCTCTAAACCCTTCCTATTCACATAACAATCCAGATGCCTTTTTAATGTTGTAATTGTATCCTCCACCACTTCCTGTGGCAATTAGTTTCGTACGAAAAAGTTACCTCAGGTCATTGTTTACACCTTTCCCTCTCACCTTGAACCTATTCCCTCTAGTTTTGGACTCCCCTACCCTAGGAAATAGACCTTGAGTATTCACCCTATCCATGCCCCTCATGATTTTAGAAATCTCTATAAACTCACCCCTCAGCCTTCGACGCTCTAAGGGAAAAATGCCCCTACCTACTCACCCTCTCCCTATAACTCAAGCCCTGCAGTTCCAGAAACGTCCGTATACATCTTTTTTGCATCCTCTCAAGTTTAACAACATATTTATTTGTGTTATTTCAAAAATTCCCATCATGTTATTGCCGAGCTCCACAGGAATGATAACAGTCAATGCAGTGCGTAATGGAGACTGAAAAGGCGCAGTGAAATTATAAAACTTGCTCCTTGCTGAAAACTATCGGCCTTGTACTCATTAGAATAATTCGCAAGGAATACCAACATTTGCAAAGCTATTTCTGTTTTTAATAAACATATGTTCAAGTCACTTGGTGGAAGGGGTTTTGTGCTAGTGGATGACCAGTGATTCCCAGGAGCTATTTAAACACAGAGCCAAATCTTATCAATGCCTTATACCTCAGAACAGACCAACACAGGACTATTCTGACTCTTTTAGCCTAGCCCAGTGCTGCATTATATGTCTTTTATTATTTTCTGGAAAGAAAAGACACATTATTGACTCTAACATCGTATCTGACGTGTGCCCCTGCTGTCCTTCACTCGTTGTCTCTGCGTGTCTCCCTTCGATTCCCTGTGTTTTTTTTCGGGGGGAGGGCGCGGTCAGGGCTGTAGAGGAAGGTTGGGGGTGAAGCGGGGAGACATTTGTCAGAGGCAGAACGTTTTGCAGAGGCGCTGCTCTTTAAACTGCAAAGGTTTCAGCAGTGATGGCTGCCTGCTTGCGCCGGTTCAGGGAAATAGATTGAAAAATCGGAATTGATAAAGAAGAGCGACGGTTTGCAGGTAGCGAGAACTATGGGGGCAATTTTCACGTCTTGAAATTCAAAGGGATGATGACCGAATTTCTGTTAAATGCAATCACTTGGTATATATGATATCACATTTTAACACTGGCGCACTCATTGACACAATGTGATATTTGTAATATATATCCATCTCTGTCCCTTGGTTTGAATTGTAGATTGTGCAGTTATGATAGAGAAGAGGACTTTCAGCAAGATAAATAAAATGTAATCAGATAGAAAGCGAAAGGGGAAACTGAAGGGAAAGAAACAGAAAAGGAGGAAGAATGAAAGGGAAAACGATTATGGGGCGTAGGAGACGACATAAATAACTAAATACATGGCAAGAAGGAAGGGGGACAAAAAAAAAGGTACGCAGTGGGAGTAGTAAAGAAAAAGCGATACTTTTAAAACGGGGCGAATGGAACAATAGGAGAGAGGGAAAGGGGAAACAAACGGAAGGGAGAGAGGGAGGGAGAATAAGAGAAAAGAGAGAAAGAATGAATACCGGGGTAGTGGGTGGGAAGAAGGGCAACTATTTCTAAAAGTTTGCTTTGCGCCTTCAGAGAAATTGACCCCCAGGTTTGGACTCGGGTTAAACGTAAGTTTCAGTGGGAGTTAGTTACAAGTGGGTTCGAGACGGCGGTGCAGTCTTCCTAAAAGTGAGGGGAGATTCTTCATTACACAACAGCTTGGAATCACAGTTGTCACCTGGTTTGGATAAGTAAGTAGTCATTGCTCCATGTTTGAGGGAGGCGACAGGGTGGGCAGTGAAACCTCAGAAAGGGCCTGGTTCTTTTTAATTTTGAGACGACGGTGCCTGTTGTCGCTTTGAGTTCTCTGTGCCGTGCATTTGTTTCTCTCTGTCTGTGCCCCTTTTAGTTTGAGTAGTTGAGCTACTTAGCAAAACGCCAGTTTAGCAGATGCGAGCTGTTTTATTAATGCGCGGGTTTAATCAGCAAATACTCCTGCTTTGGGGACCCGCAAACTGTGGTATAAATTATTAATGAACAAATAATGCTCGTCTTTGGGACATATACAGATGGGGCATCGGCGTTCAAGGAGGCTTTGCACGTTTCTTGTGCAGAGAGAAACAGCAAACAGAAAGTTATTGTAAACATCACTTTTTTTCAGTTTCCCTGCACTTCAGAGTGCAGCTCAATTCGTTCTCTGCGGGCGATGTTGACCGTATAGGAAATTATCTCTTTAATTCCGGGCTTGTTAAAAAAGGGATCTGACCTGTAACCCTGTCTGATTTCCATTGAAATTCACGGCTAGGTGATATTGAACACTGACCCAGTTTCCATCAGCAACCTGCTGTCAGTTTCCCTGTCCATTGGTGTTTGAAGCTAACGATTATTGCCAGATGCAACATCAAAATATCAACAAAATGCTGCAAGTGCGCTGAAATTATTCAATAAAGGAATATTTCTAGGAAGCGACCTGTCATTCAAAACAAAAAGATCAGAATGTGCAGCTTGAACGTGGCTGAAATATTAAAGCTCCCCCGACAAAGTTTTACTATAACTAATCACAGAAGTATTTATCACAGGAATATTAAATAAACAATTAGCCTCAAAAATAATTTTAAATAAACATACTTCACGAACACGTTGTAACGTTTAAATTAATTAAAATGTTGCAAATCGTTCAACCAAATTTATTCAGTACGTTGCCATGGATGGTGCATAGGGCAATAGAGAATTTGCGATTTTCTACTTAGTAGCACCGGAATGTTTCTTTTGCGCGCAGGTAATTTGAAAACGTTGCTGCTGTGCCAATTCAAAGTCCTGACTTAAAGCAGTTTGGAGTCGCTACTCCGTCTGTTATTAAAATATTCTTTCAGCCAGGGAGATTCAAAGGACTCCTCGGGCGGGAGGGAGTTAGCCAAGTGTTTGCGCAAATCGAAGTATGTGCCAGAGAATTCACGAGAGAGAAAAAAAAGTGCGACACATTTTGCCCAGGGGAACGTGAACAAAACAACAACCTAATTCGTTAGAACCAAGTTCAACTCTGCTATTCGAATCTACTTACTAAATGCTGTCACTATGCTGTAGTTAGTTTGACATGTTCACGGTTCTGTCTGGAGATCATGTGGACAACAATTGCGACCAGGATTATTTTTTGTTGATTGCTGCAATGAATTTGCAAGGGAGAGTGACCCCGGGCGCTTTTCCCATCAACATGTCTGTTTCTGACCTGTGTCAATCATTCCGTCAGGAGATAATTTCTGAAGTACGCAGATGCACTTCGTACAGATAGTCGAATACAAAATATTTTGACATTCATAAATATTCTCAATGTAATGCAATATAAACGCAATGATTTCTCAGTAAACGTGTTAGAGAATAAGTGGATATGGTACATTGGACATGCAGTTACAGATACCTTCTAATCCGTCTACAAGATTGCATGGAGCAGTTTATATTGTTGTCAACTTGTATATTGTACTATCTATCTATCTATATCTATCAATTTCGGATCTGATGTCTCAATTTGAAAACTTATTTTAATCAAACGCCCGCTACTGTCTCTCAGGTTACGAAACATCTATTTTGCATTAAATTGCCTCATCCTGTGTGTTTTTTTTGTTGTAACTGTCGCTTAGGCGCTTCCACCTCAAAACCAGATCTGACAAATTTAATTTATGTTACTCTGTTTCAGTTGTTTTGTTTTCGCCTGATTAAGTCAATTCTTGGAATTACACCCAAATGTTCAAAATTTTCTGCCACACCTCGCAGAAAGTAATCGCTGACAGGTTCTTTGCAGTTCAGTTTTCTACCTGTTAATGTTTATAACACTCTCTATGTCTCCTTCCTTCTCTCCACTTTTTTTGCACTCCCTCTCTCGCTCAGACACAGATATTCACACTTACATGCCTCTTCACTTCACACGCCTTTTTCCAAATGTTTTGCTCAGTGTCTCTGCATTTCCTCCCCTCTCGGTTCCCATCAGTTGCCCCTCCCTCCATGCCTCATCCGTTTCCCCTGGATTTTCCAATCCTTCCACCCTCTCTTGTCCTTAATCTGTCTTCCCTTGCAACCCCCCACACATCTCACCACACCCCCTCACCCCCTATCCGCGCTGCCTATGGCTTCAGTGGAATCCCGGGAGCTATGAGGTGATGATTCCAGAGCAGCAGGCAAATTGAGGTTGGTGCAGTGATGCAGGGCGGTTGGGTTGCGGAGGGTGGAGTTGGGGGGGGTTGTGGGTGCGGGTTAGTGGAGGGATGGTGACGCACTGTCTGATGTGCCAACTTCAGCTGGAACTTTAAACCAAGGCCAACGTTTGTCCATTCAGGCGAGGGTAAGGAGTGCTACTTTGAAGAAAGACAAATGAATTCCAGTTCTCGGTGTTTTGACCAGTACTGATCCTCAATCCAACTTAGACAAAACCTGGTCGGTGTCACATTGTTATTTGCGGGAGCTTGCTGTGCAGGAATTGGTTGCCCTGCTCCCTCCACTATAACGGTGACCATGTTTCAAAAATACTTTTAAAAAGAACTGATGCTGAAGATCTGAAACAAAAATAGAAATTGCTGGAGAAATTCAGCACTATTGGTGGACAGAGAAAAACAATTTAACATTTCGAACCCATCGGATTTCAAGAAGGGTCACTGGACTCGAAACATTAACTCCCTTTCTCTGTCCATTGATACTACCAGACCTGCTGAGTTTCTCTGCAATTTCTGTTTTTAGTTCAAAAGTCCTACACCGGCTGCCCCGAGGGCACGAAAGACTAGAGATAAATGCAAGCTTTTTTTTGGGAGGAGAGTTGTTACTGTTTTATTCGTTCGTGGGACGTGGACGCCGTTGGCTGGGCCAGCATTTATTAACCATGTATCGGTGCCTTCGAAAAAGTAGTGGTGATTTATGTTCTCGAACCACTGCAATCTTTGAGCTATAGGGACACCCTAGGGAAGGAGTTCCAGCATTTCGATTCAATCCTGTTCCTCTTCTCTCTTAATTCACCCCACCTTTCACTTTTCCTTTCTGTCGAGTCTATAGTCAACCTGGTTCAACACATGACTCTCATTTCTCCATGGCTAACCTTAGAACCTAAACCCTCAGTCTTTCCCCAGTTGGAGAGTATGGTTCCATTTCCGAGGAGCCGCGGCGAAGTGCATCATCAACCTTCTGAGAGGCTCTGTATTTCTCGGGCCCTCTCTTCTGGAAGCTCTTTGCCTTTAGATTTGGTTGGGTATGGATTGGGTTGGTGGGATTGGCACGGTCCTAATATGTCGATACCTAACTCACGCGGGTTTCCCATTGTGGCGAGTTTTAGCTAAAACGGAAATTCGAGCGATTTGAACAATTCTTCCAGTTACTTCTCAATCTTTCGCTCCAGTCTATCTTGTGGGATGATTCCCTCACCGGCAGTCAAGACTAAAGCAAGAGGAGTGAACCCTCTCAAATGTCTGTTCACAATGCATCTCATTTATGATGTGGAGAGTTTTTATTAGCAGCTGGTTGATGTTCACGTTGGCTTTATTTTATAGTATGTTAAGTTGCTAGCCTGCTTTAGAATTTAAATAGCGACTACCGCCTCCGTTCTGTTGCATACGTCAAGTGTTGACCATTGAATGGATGGAATGGTTTCGGTTCCAAATTGAGGACTTAGGTCCATCAGAACAGGGTTAGATCATTGTCTTTAAAGCCTATTACATTGCTACGTGGTGTTTTCAAGGCAGCAGAATGGCACCAACTAAGACGCTCACCTTAGGGGGAGGGGTGGAAATAGGCGTCCTTCTTTGTCCTGTGAATGAGAGCGCTAGCAGGGTGGTGCTGCGCCTGGCCACTCTGTCTACTGCGCCCAGACTGCCAGCCGTGCTCCACATTCTCACCTATTTCCAACTCCCTCCCTCCCCTATTGGGATGGAGTCACCAATATTGGAAACTAGTGATGTTGGAATTTAGTAGGTGTGACAGCGAGAGAACATAATGTTTTTAAACAGGGGTAAAGTCGACATCGTGTTACCTGACGATGAGGCTGTACCTCCATTAGACGAAGGCACTGGTCGTGGTTTAACCTGAGTGCCACCACCCCTCAGGCAAGGGAAAGAGATTGAAGGTTGATTTCCTGTCCTGGGATGGGCAACCGGCGTATGAATTGAACCGATGCTGTAGGGTATTAATCTGCATTACAAACCAGCTGTCCAGCTAACTGAGCTAATCGTCTTCCAACTGTTGGAATACTGAGGCAGCATGGTACAACAGTTTGGAGAAACTGGTATTGGTTCATGGCCCTCCGGTATAAGTTAGCGAGTTTTAGATTTTATTACTGCAGTCACGATATAACCTCTACATGGGACTCTTGTGGTAGTGTCCCTACCTCTAAACCAGGATGCCTGGGTTCAAGACCCACCCGCTTCAGAGATATGTAATGACATTCTTGAACAGGTTGTTTTGAAAATATGTATAACCTTTGTATAAGACAACCTTTAAAACATCAAGAATACTTTAGCTGCAACATTGAATTCCCATATGACAAGCTCATAGACGTACGGTGTGTGAAATACTAATTCAAGGAGGAATCAATGTTTATACTTCATGAAAAGAGAGTGCTCATGCATATTAAATGTTGGGGTTCCTCTTGAATTGGTATTCTTGCGAATTGTCCTGATTGTTTCCTCAAAATTTTTTTTTCCAGCAATACTCTGTCGTTTTGTAATGCCTGAGCATTGTTTGGGTTATTTCTATGGGATATCCTTTGCAGGGTAGGGTGATTTGTCCTCCATGAAAGTCCCAGATGACCACTCTGTCATTAGAGTGAGTGAGAGAGAGAGAGAGACGGCTGTGGTGGTTTAACCTGAGGGCCACCATGTCTGGGGTGATGGGGTGGGTGAGGTTGAGAAGGTGGGGATCTTCAGAGTGCTCTTGGCTGTGCCAGGGGAATTGAACCCGTGCTGTTGGTGTCACTTGGCATCACCCATCAGTGATCCAGCAGACGAGTGGGGATGTATTCGGGATCTACTGACTTGGGACTGTCGTGTGGTGGAGTCGTATTAATCGACGCCAGACACCTGTCCTTTTCACCGCTCTGGCTTCTCCCTCGGTCCTTCGGGCTCAAAATGTTTCTGTCCTTCCTGCAGACTCTGCCTCTATTTGGTTGGTCCCCAAAAGGATTTGGCAGCTACGGTGCATTTCTCCAGGAAGGCCTTCAACACCTCCTGCTCTGGGGTAAGTAATCCTGTTTAAGGACGCAGGTATCTGTTTCAATACAGGGAAACAGTTGGACCACTTGTCTTCTCTTCCATTTCGCCTGTTATTTCATTGGTTTGATCTCATGTTTGTTGGTAATGCTGAGGAGAAGGCTATAATCCATGTTTGGCAGCATGGAATACAGCAACTTGCGTGCGTTTTGTTTTAAAGCGGGAGGACTAGGTTGAACTTGTATTCTACGATGGTTTATTTTTGAGAATGTGTTACTAACAGCAGGGAAAAACACCACATTAACCTCGAGATAATAAGAACTGCCGATGCTGGAGTCTGAGATAACACAGTGTGGAGCTGGAGGAACACAGCAGGCCTACAACCCAATGGTTTCAATGTGGACTGAACCAGCTTCAAAATCTCCCTACCCCCGACCTCATCCTAAGACCAACCCTCCGTCTCATCCCTGCCTCCTTAACCTGTCCGCTTTCTTTCCCACCTATCCGTTCCTCCCACCTCACTGACCAATCCCCACCACTACCTACCTGCTATCACTTACCTTCCCCAGTCCAAACCCCCCCCCGCTACTTATTTCAGAGCCCCCCTTCCCCTCCCCCATTTCTGAAGAAGGGTCCCGACCTGAAACGTCAGCTTTCCTGCTTCTCTGATGCTGCGTTCATTCAGCTCCACACTGTGCTACCACATTAACCTTGTGGTTTACAGAGAATCCAACCCCCAAATTTTAACAATCAGAATACTGTGCAAATTGAAACTGTCCCATATTCTACTCCTCAAATACAAGGTGCGTACTACATATGAAAGTTTCACTTACCTGCTTTTTAGTTATCGTCCAATCAACCTACTAAGGGATGATATTACTGGAAGAGGTGGGATTTGAACCCAGGACTCTTGGCTTAGAAGTTGGGGACACTATCACTGCGCCGCAAGAGCCTGCTTGTTGCATTATGTTACTTTGTCTAGCAACATCCAACGGAGTGTGACAGTGCGCGCGTATGCGAGAGACTTTGTGGGTTTATGTGATTGTAAAAATCTGTAAGATTAATTAATGATCTTCCATTCACGTCCGCGGGATGTTATGGTCGCTGTCAGAGCCAGCATTTATTGCCCGTCCTTAACTGCCCTGGAGAAGGTAGTGGTGAGCTACCGCAGTCTTTGTGGATGGAGAGACACCCACTGTGCAGTTAGGAAGGGAGTTCCAGGATTTTGATCCAGCGGCAGTGAAGGAAAGGAGGTATATTTTCTGTTAGGATGAGTGATTGGTTTGGAGGTAAACTTGCAGGGGGTGGTATTTCCATGTTTTTGCTGCCGTTGTCCTTCTTGGTGGAGGTGGTCGTGGGTTTGGAAGGTGCTGAGAAACTTGATCTTTAACTCAGGGCCTAGTCAGTGTTGAACGGAATAACGGGAGAAAAGAGGTCAATGGTGTAGTTACACCAAGTTTAACTTTTTAAAACCGAAAGCTTTCCGTGAAGGGGTTGGGAGAGAAGGAGATAGAAAAAATCAGAATGGCGGGAAGGGGGTGAGACCTATAGAAGTGCAAGAAAGTAACAGATAATTCTCAGTAAGGATGAAGGCATTCGGGGGAGGGGGCAGAAACCTATCACTCACTTGTACTGGATTACAGAAGGTGAGTTTACACTTTCAGACCCCTGTTACGACGGGAGCATTGAACTCTTTCTGAATATTTGCCCATTCAATGCAGGTAAATTGGGACTTGATTTCTAGTCCCATCCTTGATGTTTAAATGTTCCAGGGTTGCTTGCACTTGTTCCTTAAACTGCAAATAAATGCTGTTGGGCGGTGATACAGAACCCACCGTGTCAAGCGCACGTGGAATCACATATTTCAAAAGACAAAAATCAAGGCAACAGGCCTCAAACGATAGGAGAAAAAAGTTCACGGTTCGTGGAAAAATAGATTTGAGAGGAAGGGTGAACTTCTGGTGACAGTCTAATTGATTTTGCAGTTTCCCTTACACTGTTCCCTCTCAACAGGAGTCATTAGGAGCGTGTGGTGTCGGAGCGAAACTCTGTTTGGAAACAATGATGGCGACGTTTACAGACTTAGAAAATGGAGCGGGGGTGGTTGTTGGGGTGTGGAAAGTAGTTAGACATTGCTGCTGTCGCAGAGGAAGCAGGCACTACGGGTTTTGTGACCCCCCGCCTCGTCACGCACACAGACTAGGGCGAGGAAATGGGCTGAACAGAGAGCAGACGGAAATCCTGTACCCCTTTCAACATAAACACCTTTCTATGGTGGAAGTGAAGTTTGAGGTGACAGTTACTGGAAATTCTGGTGCTGTACAGTTAACCAGGCCGGGACAAAAAAAATGTTCTGCCTTTTATTTCCTGCAGTAACGAAACGACTCTTAAACGGCTCCGGCTCTTAAAATGGTTCATTTAAAATGCTGCGGCCCTTGAGCTGGTATACATTCTGAGTTTAATCATTTGCTGTTACACTCCCTATGTAAACCGGTCCGTATCTGGAGCACTTTGATTGACCTCATAAAACCCCTATAACATCTCGAAATATGACACGTTGATTCCATTCAACTTTGAACAGGCCACAGATCCACCCATCTCTTAAACCCACTCGAAGCAAAAAGAATATTTGTATTCCTTCCACAGCGAAGTTCAAGCACATCAAATGTTTGCCACGAGGCGAGTGTTTTAAATCTCTCGCCGTCCTCGCTTGAACTCCGGTTGTAGCCAGACTGACAGAATTCTAAATCTGTCAGGGGTATGCGGTTTCCGAGGGATTTAATTTTAAGACTTGCATTAAGCAGCAGCGGCCGGAAAGTGTATGGAACTGGCGAAAGGCCGAGTAAAAGTGGGAACTGAGTAAGCAGGCTAAGGCAATGTGGTCATATACCCGCGCACACCCGACTTGTAAAAAATAAGCGTGACAGGGTTTATCGAGTTAGAAAGAGACAGGTGAGAGAGGGAGAGAGAGAGATGCGGTTAAATAGAGTAGCGGTTAAATGGAAGAGGTTAGCGAGAAAGACAGCATCAGAGAGACATGGAAGGCACAGACAGAGTTGAAGATAGATGGGATTATATCTAGAAAGAGAAACTGGTTAGAGGAGGTGGTTTCAGAGAGAAGAGAAATGGATTTAGAGGGCGACAGATAGAGGTTTAAGAGAGGATACTGAGACAGACAAGAGTTAAAGAGCGGTGAGTTTAGAGAGAGAGACAGAGAAATGGTTAAAGAGAAATAGGATTAGAGAGAGAGAGACAAAGGGTTAGAGGGAGATGGATTTAGGGAGAGAGAGACAGACATAAAGAGAATTGGGATTAGAGCGAGACAGACATTGAGTTGGAGAGGTACTGTTAGGGAAAGAGACACAGAGAGAGTCAGCGTTAATGAGAGACGGACCGCGAGACAGTTAGGGAGAAATGGGGTTAGAGAGACAGACAGACTTAGGATATGCTACAGAAAGGTACATAGGGAGAGATAGGCAGAGAGAGGGTTAAAGACAGATTGAGTTAGACAGAGACAGAAGTCAAAGAGAAATGGATGAGAAGAAGACAAAGAGAGCATTGAAGAGAAATGGGTTTAGAGCAGTGGTTAAAGAGGTCTTGCATAGGGAGAGAGGTGAGAGATGGCAGAGTATTCATAGTCAGAGAAACAGCGTTAGAGGGAGAGGGAGATTGCAGAGCACGAGTAAAAGACGAATAAGGTTAAAGAAATGGGATGTTGAGGTGGAATTTTCAAAGTATTAAAACTTTCAATCATTACAAGAGTGTGTTTCTGCTAAAACCGTTCACAGGCTGGGCAGAGAAATGCCAAATGGCACTAAATTGAAATGTGAACTGGGAATAGGGAGATTCCGAGCCAAACAGTTCAGTGCTATCCCTCTGAAAGATCGAAGAGGTGAGACTGGTTCCCCAGAGTCATGACAGTGACTAGCCCAAGATCTGGAGGGTGTCCCACAGATGCTGCGAGACCCCGCTGAGTTCTTCCAGCACTTTCTGATCTTATTTCAGATCCCCAGCATCCACAGTACTTTCAGCTGGACCGTGACCCCTGTCCCCAGGAACCTGCAACAGGGCTAAGCTCCATTTCAAACATTTCCGGGTTTTATTTCAACATTTCTGATTTCTGAAGAAGGGTCCCGACCCAAAACGTCAACTTTCCTGCTCCTCTGATGCTGCCTGGCCCGCTGTGCTCCTTCAGCTCCACACTGCGTTATATCTTATTTCAACATTTGTCAATTTTTTTGTTGTTAATAAAACTGGTAGAATCAATAAACACTCATTCAGTCCTCCATGCAAGCAGCCCTCACATCCAATGTAACCCAGGATCTGGGTACAGGAAGGCAGTAATCATGTTTTCCAACGGAATGTTTGCTGTCTGGAAATCTAGCTCTAGCCCCCTGCAAGTTCTCTGGACTGTCGCTGCAGCTTCGTGGTGTTTGTCCGAAACAGCTCTTCATTATAAACTAAACATCCGCTGTCACAAAATGGAACCCAGTCACCCAAAGTGGCAACTCAGTCTTAAAAGCAGAAACGTGTTAAGTGCTTTCATGTCCAGTAACAGGATTCTCAACTCTGAGTTCCAGGCGATGATCTCTGTCTACTTCAGCCCTGGTGCTCACACTGTCCAAGCTTCCAGATGGCAATGTAACTAATAAGGCTGAATATGAGAAAGCCCCTGTGTTTGTAGAACTTTCCTTGAGGGCTGTTGTGGTGCAGTTTAGTGACCCTACTTTTGAGCCAGGAGGCCTGGTTCAAGCCTTACCAGCTTCGTTAACAGCAAATCACATCATTGTCACATCTTTGAGAGCGTCAAACTGCCCTAATTAGATCAGAGATAAAAGGTACTGCAGATGCTGGAGAATCCGAGATAACAAGCATGGGGCTGGATGAACACAGCAGGTCAAGCAGCATCATAGGAGCAGAAAAACTTGACGTTTCGGGCCTAGACCCTTCATCAGAAAAAAATGGTGGTTTTATTTTTATTCATTCATGGACTGTGGGCATGGCTGGCTATTATTTATCACCCATCCATATTTGCCCTGAGGGCAGTTAAGAGTCAACCACATTGCTGTGGGTCTGCAATCACATGTAGGCTGGATGATTGCCTTCCCTAAAGGCCATTAGACTCTTAATTCCAGGTTTTAACTGAATTCAAATTCCACCGTCTGCCATTGTGGGATTTGGACCCATGTCCCCAGAACGTTACCTGAGTTTCTGGATTAATATCTCTGCATTTATAGACCAGGAGCCCAGGCTAAAGCTCAGGAAACCGTTCATAATCCCATGGTAGTTGATAAAATTTAAATAAACTAAATAAACTCCAGAATTGTCCAGAACTGAAGTTTTCATTTTTTTTTAAATGCATCTAGTTCATGAAGGAAGGAAATCTGCCACCTTTACACAATCTGGCTTGCATGTGTCCTCTGCACCATAATGATGTGCTAGTCTCTGATTTGCCTCCTGAAACTGGCCTGGCACTAGCGATGGGAAACAAATTCATAAAACAGAAGCCTCACAAAAGTATTTGTCAAACAAAATTTGTTGAACAAAGTGAGATTAAGGGCAGGTTACCAAAATTTAGGTTGAAGAGATAGGGGCAGCTTGAAGCACTCTTGTGGCACAGTGCTAGTGTCCCTACCTCTGAGCCAGGAGTCCTGAGTTTAAGTTCCATCTGCTTCAGCAGTATGTGATAACATCTGTAAGCAGTTTGATTAAGAAAATATCTAAGAGCAACATGAGAAGGGTTCTTGTGGTGCACTGGTAGTATCCCTATCCGAGCTGGAAGGCTTGGGTTCAAGTTGCACCTGCTTCAGAGGTGTGCAATAATATCTATTGAGCAGATTGATTGCAAAAGATGTTGGAACAACTTGAAGGAAGGAGAGGTTGTGGTAATGAAGGATCACGTGTTCATCTCAAGGTTAAATAGGATGCAGAGGTTGTGAGTTAATCTCATCAATTGTTAAGGAGAGCAATATATTTGATGAATAAGCAATGAAGAGTGCAGTGGGACCTAAAGTCAATGGCTTTGGTATTCTCAATGCTTATGTGGAGGAAATATCTGCATATCAATATAGAATGTCAGACAGACAGCAGTTTAATGACAGTGGAAGCATTGAGGGAGATGGTGGTGAGATTGAACAGAATCTCATCCACATATAAGTTGAATCTGATATAGTTTTGGATGATATTGTCAAGGAGTAGTATGTCTACAATGATTATCCCATTTAGCTCTACAATGGGAGAGAGCTGGATAGGGTATGGATCAGTAAAAGTGGGAAGGTGTGAATTTGAGATAGACATATCCAACATTCTGGATAAAATGCATCCAGATAGTAGTTGTGTTGTGGTTTATACTGAGGTATAGATGATCCCTGGTATGGAGGGATTGTTATGAGCAAAGGGTAAACAGGTTGGGACTCTACTCACTGGAGCTTAAAAGAATGAGAGGTGATCTCATTGAAACATATAGGATTCTTAAAGGGGTTGACAGGGTAAATACCGAGAGGATACTTCACTTCATGGGACAGCCTAGGACCAGAGGGCATGGTCTCAGAAATAAGGAATGCTATTTAAGACTGAGATATTTCTTCTCTCTGAGGGTTGTGATTCTTTGGAACTCTTTGGTACAGAGTCCATTTTATATTTAAAGTTGAGATAGATTCTTGATCGGGAGGAGAATCACAAGTTACGGGGAAATGCAGGAAAGTAGATGTAAGAAATGTCAGATCAGCCATGATCTTGTTGAATGGAAGAGCAGACTTGAGGGGCTGAATAGCCTACTTCTGTTCCTTTTTCTTATAGTCTTATATTAGGGAGCCTCCCCTACTTAATGTTATTGGGTTTGTTTGATATAATTAACAATCTGCAAGTAAGACTTTATGGACTTGATCATGTTGAAATTATTATAGAAGTAGCATAAAGCTGTCTGAAAGGATGGTGTATGTAGAAACCTCAACATATTTCAAAAGTCCTCGGACATGCAACTGAATTTTCTTGCATACGCTTTTCAGACATTATATTCCAATAACCCCTCCGTCTTTTCCCCTCTGGTTCTTTTCTGTCGTTATCTATCCACCCACCAGTGAAAACAATTCCTCCTTATTCACTTGAAGGAAACCCTCATGATTTTGAGAAAGAGCAAGCCAGAGTACGAGAACAGTGCCCTCCAAAAGCTATATTTAAATCAGCACCCATTGTATAAATATTTGCGTCAATTGAAATTGACGTCAAGATGTATTGCTTTCTCAAAGAGTGATGAATATTTGCCAAGTATGGTCCTTCAGAATGCTGTTAGATGATGTGATGAGCGAGTTAGTGTACCACAGCTGAGATTTCCAAACATTGGCCCACAGATCTTGCTAATGTAGCCATTCGAGGCCTTGCAACTTAATTCCATTTGCGTTTACTCTTCTGACTCACTGGTTGTTCCTTGTTTGACTTTGTGAGCTTTGGGAAAAAACAGTATTTAGTGGGCTGTTGACTCAACAGTGGATAAACCTGAAATTGGAATGACAAGATCCATTGGTATCAGCAGCCCATGATCCATGGATGTCAATAGGGCATGAAATTAATCTTTATACGTGTTCTCAGAGACATCTGGGCATACATAGGCTAACATCCCTGAAATCCACAAAGGTGGAAAAACAACTAAGCACATTTGCACAGAAGGAATGGCCTTTAATGGATTGAATGGCCTTTCATTTTAGACATATTCTTCTTAACCTCCCTTCATACAGACTGCCTAGACTTTGGACTTTTCATCCATAACTCTGATTCAGAAAGTGCTGAATTCAAATTTCACTCGGCACTTGAACACAAAACATTAGTTTGACACTGTAAACCAAATAAGTGCTGCACTGTTGGAGATGCTATCTTGTGATATTAAACTAAGGCCCAATTTTCCCATTAGCTCGATCCAAAGATCCCACAGCATTATTTCAAAAAAGAGTAGCAAAATTATCTCCAGTGTTGTAGCAAATATTTATTCTTTCATCAACATAACTAAAATATGATACTGGTCATTTATCACTTTGCTGTTTGCGAGAGCTTGCTGTGCGCAATTTGGTTGCTTCATTTTCTAGATTACAACATTAACTACTTTTCAAAAATATAAGTACTTATTTTGTTATAAAGAGTGGAGGGTTACTCTGTAGTTAGGGTAAGTTTTATGTAAAGGCAAATCTTTCTGTTCTTTCTTCTTCCACATTTTGTTTTATAACATCCTTAGCTGCATGTGAGTTTGCACTGTTATAAAAGAATCCCAGTGTATTGTAAAATGTAGATCTGCTGGTCTTTTCCATTTGAGGCCTTTTCCTTTAACTATTACATTTCTGATGAAATACTACTGACAGATGTCTGAATCCACTGATCAATGTCCCGAGACTTTGTGTGAAACTTTAACCAAATCTTATTTGGACTACACTTTAAGTACTGTGTACAGATCTGTTCCCTATATTATGAGAAAGGATACAGAGACATTGGCAGAGTTGCAAAAAATATTTACAAGGAACGGTGACCTTATACCTATGTGCAAAGGATAAGTGGGGCATTTTCCTTTTCTCTTGAAGGAAAGGACAGATGGGTGACCTCATTAAGCTTTTTGAAATTATAATTTTATAATTTAGACTGAAGAGAGTGTGGTTCCACTTGTGGGGAAAGACACAACGGAAGGTTATGAATAGTCACCAGTAAAATCAAACGGTGAACCTGGAAGAAATTTCTTCAACTAGTGAAAAATGAAAATGTAAAACCCATGGACACAGGGAGTGGCTGAAATAAACTGTATAGATGCATTTATGGGAAGGCTAGGTAAGTACATGAGTGTTAGGCTGGTGAGTGATGAATGAGGAAGGATGGAATGAGACTGAATTGGAATGTAAAAGCCGACATGAAGCACCTAGTTTCGATGTTACATATTCGATGTACTTCTGTCTTAAGTTCCATTATAGAAATACTATCTGCTTTGAATAATCACTGCTGCGCATCTGCATGCCAATCAAAATGTTGTTTATATTATTCACAGCACACTGGCACCCTCTCTGATTCCAAACATATTTTTCATTTTCCTTTCCTGTCACTCAGCACTAACTCCTGAACAAACTCTCTCCGTCACTCACATGCGCACACATCTGGCTCACACTCACACACACACACCCATCAAATCTAACATGCACCAAGTGAGAATAGAGAAGATACAACTTGTTTTGTTCTGCACACACATGCTGAATCACAGTCCCTGTCTCACATTCCCTGCACAGACTCTTAATCACTTTTGCACACTCATATTGTGACTGATCAAACACTCATATGTAGAATCACAATTCCTCGCTTCCTTCCCTTAACTGCACTCATTCAAAAGAACATAAGAAGTAAGAGCAGGAGTAGGCCATTCAGCCCTTCGAGCCTGTTCCGTCATTCAATATGACCGTGGCTGATCTCATCTCAGTCTCAACTTCACTTTCCTCCTGCTCCCCAAAGCACTTCAACCTATTGCTTATTAAATTTCTGTTCAATGAACAATCATCACTCATTTACTTTCTGCCCATTACTTGCAATGCTAAATAATTATAAAAGTCCATACTTATATCTTATCATTGGTGACGGTCAAACAGCTAATTTAATATCTGTAACTGTAGAGTAATCTTCATCCTATTTGTATTTCTACACACCTTTCAGCATGTCTTGTATGCACACTCACAGTAAAAATGTATTTATCATACTCACAAATTGAGTCAAATTTTCTCACTCTCTCGCTCACGCACATACACACAAACACAACGCAAACCCTTTCTCTCTATGCAATCTGTCCTCCAATAATTCATATTTATATAACAAGGGTCTTCAGAACAAGTAGCCATTAAATTTTAGTAGTCTTGTAAACTAGCCGACTTACTAATACATTGCAATTATGTTACGGGGTTTGGTTAGCTCAATTGGCAAAATGGCTCGTTTGTGATGCAAAATGATGCTAACAGCATGGGTTCAATTCCCTTACCAGTTGTGGTTACCATGCAAAACTGTCCTTCACTACTTCAGAGATAATAGGAACTGCAGATGCTGGAGAATTCGAGCAATCAAGGCTCTTTTTGATGTGTTGTGACCCTCTGGTTAAACCACTACCAGTCATATCTCTCTCTAGTGAGTGGAG
>JAHRHZ010000086.1:10502132-10540319 GCA_024137785.1 Ginglymostoma cirratum | reverse complement strand
CTCCACTCACTAGAGAGAGATATGACTGGTAGTGGTTTAACCAGAGGCTGGATGAACACAGCAGGCCAGCAGCCCGAAACGTCAAGTTTTCCTGCTCCTTTGATGCTGCTTGGCCTGCTGTGTTCATCCAGCCCCACGCCTTGTTATCTCCTATAGTGGGCTATTAGTTTTACCAGTCTCTAATACTTGGAATTGGAGTCGTAGGCATTGTGCAATGCTATACTGCATGAAAATTTATGTAAATACCAGTTTGTTGCCCGGTATTTGAGGGTGTCACTAAGGAGGCTGTAGTGTTCTTGCCCCTGAGTCACTTAGTGGTGGATTTAAATCTTACCCCAGAGATCTGAGGACAAGAATTGAGGCTGATACTTCAGTGCAGGATGTTTGAGGTGCTGCCTATAAATTTAAACGCAAATCCCATGCCATTTTAAGAAAGAACCGAAGTGTTTGACCTGTGGTGTAGTGGGCAATATTTGCCCTTCTGTCAATATTACACGAACACTTTTTTCTGCCTATTTTCACATTATTGTCTTTGGGACTAGCTATGTGAACATTTGTGCGCCGAATTTCCTCATACCGCAATTTCACAGGTACTACTTTGGCTGTAAAACACCCGGGGACTTCCCAAATTTGTGAAATGCACATCTGTCCTTTTTTTTTAAACTCACTTTTCAAGGGATCTTCGGGATTGCGCCAGTAATGAAAGATCTCTTCTGGAGTACGTTCGAATTGCAGTGGGGTCATTCATTTAGAAATATGTAATGCAGAATTTGCTGGAAACGTGCAACAAGAGACAAGAGAGATTTAGGTGTCAGATTAGCGACCTAATGCACACTGTGTCCACTCCAATTCTCTTTCGGACTCTATTTCTATTTCTACTGCCAGACTTGCTGAATTTCTGTAGCTCCTTCTGTTTGTATTATAACCCCTCCACCATGTATTTTGCCTTATTAAAGTTGACATTT
Source organism: Ginglymostoma cirratum (assembly GCA_024137785.1). NCBI lineage: Eukaryota > Metazoa > Chordata > Chondrichthyes > Orectolobiformes > Ginglymostomatidae > Ginglymostoma > Ginglymostoma cirratum. Next base: position 10,539,354 of record JAHRHZ010000086.1, on the reverse strand, counting down.
TTTAAAAAAAACTGCAAAGTTGATAACTTTTTTTCCAAAAAGAAAAGGAACTGCAGTGCCACATTACTTCCGGCATGCGTTGTAGAATTTCATGCCCCAAGAAAATTGCCCATTGAAATTGTCAGAACGCGGGTCTCGTGCAGGGAGTGAAGGGTTAAAATTACAATCATTGACACTGCAGCATGTTGCACCATACTGGGTTTCTCTGTCCTTCCTGTTAAAATGAGCCCCAGTTTATTGGACAATTTAACAGCAGATTTATGAGCAGTCAGTAATGAGGAATATTGATACCACAGTCCAGCCGATTAGTCCCTGACAGTGGGAAACAGGCGAAAGATTTAATCGTGGGATTATTTGAGAACTTCAGGTAAACAAGAACATGGCCTCAGTCTTCGGGTTAAACAATTATCAAACCGCAACCAGCTTCAATCAGATCTCTAGCGAAGCCCGCCCGGAGTCCAACGCCACAGGCCCAACTAATTACACCAAAATACTAATTATTTTGTGTCACACTATAAACTAATCTATAATCCCCTCTAAATAAGACTTTATGTTGCCTTGTTGATTTCTGTGGGAATTTCAACTTTCGCCGTAGCCTGCGGCTAATAACTGTACAGTAATATCGCTAAAGAAGGGAACATTGCATGTTCTAAACTGCCAACGTGTCCTGACCCAACAGCAATTTATTACAACTCACAAGGCAGTACGAATGAAAGTTTTGTTTCCCTTTGCCCTCGGGCTTGTAATCAACAGCTTAATGAAAAGTTGAAGACCAGGACCAGAATACAACATATCAACTCACTGTTTTCTTTATTTCTATTTCTCTTTTCCCCGCGTTCTAGTTCCCACTGTGTTTTCTGTGTCCGTTTCCCCACCTCTCTTTCTTTCGCTCTCATTCTTTACTTTCTTTTTTTGTTACTTGCTGTCTATTCGTTTTTAGAAGCTTTTTTCTCTTCGTATGTTTATTTCTGTCCTTATTTCCTTATCTCTCGATTCCTGTTTCCTTCTATCTCACTTACTCCCTCTTTCTCTAATTCTCTATGAATCCCCTCCTCCTTTCTTCCTATCTCTGACTGTCGCTTTCTCCTTCTGTATTTTCTCCCCCTCTCTGATCTATCCCTTTCTTTTTCCTCTCTACCTTTTCTCTCAATGTCCCCCCTCTCTCTTTCCTCTCCATGTATTTCTCACCCTCTCTCGATTTTCACTTTCTAATTCTCTGCCTCTTTCTTTTTCTCTCCCTCTTTCTATTTTCTCTTGTTCTCCTTGTTTCTATTTTCTCTCTCCACTTCTCCCCCTATTTTCTTCTACATTTCTTCCCCTTTTTTGCTTTCTATATATTTCTCCTCCTTTCTATTTTTTTCCATTTCTCTCCCCTTTCTGTTTTTTCTCCATTTCTTTCCATCTGTCTATTTTTCTATTTCTCTCCTACACTTTTTTCTTTTTGTTTCTTACCTGCTCTCTGTGTTCTCTTTATTTCTCTTTCTCTCATTTCTATTTCCATTTCTGTTCCCTCTTTTTCAATTAAAATAAAATCTCTCTATTCTAGCCCACTGTCTCTCTATTTCTTTCTCCCTCACTTTTTTTTTCCTCTCTGTGTGTCCCTATTTTCTCTCTGCCTGTTTCTACCTTTCATTCGTTCTGCTGAAAGTGACCTGCGTTCCTAAGTCCCGCGAGCTGCCTTGACACGGCGTGGAGCGTGAACGTCGTCCGCTTGTTAACGGCGCCAAGGCCAACAGCGCAAAGAGACGCTTGGAATACTTGACGAAGTATTCCTGACATTCCCCGTAAAACGCACAATGTTGCTGTTCTGTCTAACACAAGTCCCCTTCCTTACCCCCACAGACAAAACACATGCCCCTCTCCTCAAATATGGGATTATAGCACAGATTGCTGAATGTTACAGGGTCCGGTTTGGAAGCGCAAACTTGTAGGTTGGTGTCCCCAAATGTTTCAGCAGCGACTGTTTAGTCCGCAATGTCACCCTGCTCGAAATATTTTAAGATCTTCTATTATTTTATAAAATTAAGCCAGTGAGCAGACTATTTGACCTTTATTCTAATATGAAAGCAGGTTAAGTAGTGAATGGACTAAATGGCCGAGGTGGTAGGGCGACAAATGACCATAACTTCTCACCCCTCCCCCCCGGGCCGCGCCCCCCCCCCCCCGCCCCCACTGATCACCTCCATTCCCCACTAATCAGCGTCCCCCAATGATCACCCCTCCACTGATCAACTCCCCTCACTGGTCACCATCAGCCTTCCCCACTGATCACCCTCCCCACTGATCACCCTCCCGACTCCTACACTAATCCCTCCGACCCCACTGATCACCTCCCACTCTCCCACTAATCCCCCTCCCCCATTGATCAACTCCCCTCACTGATGACCACCCCCTCCCCACTGATGACCAACCCCTCCCCACTGATCACCACCCCCCTCCTGCACTGATCACCATCCCCTATCCCAACGATACCCGCTCCCCCACTGATCACCCCCTGCCCCCACTGATCCCAAACCCTCGGACATTATCTGATTTAACTATGGGGGCAGGCGATAGGGGGCATTACTTTGATGTAAATTAAGCCATGGACTTGTTTCCATTAGTTCCCATGTTTACGCAGAAAACTGACAATGTTCAGTGTTAGAGGTACCATGTGCAGTTCAGTTCCAATTTAAATGAATTGTTTTCACCCACCTCCCCTTCCCCTCACCAGCACTAAGAACAAGTGAAATATTGATTTCAAAATTAACACACCAGTCTAAATTCAGGAGTTATCCCAAAACGGTTGTGTTAGAACCACATGTGCGGCTGTCTGCGTAGGCGCGAGTTTTTATTTGGTTATTAAAGCTTCTTTACTGCGGTAGACATTGCAGAAGCTTGTGTAATGCAATATTATTAAAATGTGATCAGTGAGAAATGTCACTAATGGCGATAGCGAAGCCTCAGAAGTAAACAACAGCTTTTTTTTTCAAGGTCTCCTGACCGGGCGCATCTTCTGACACCTGCTGTCCCTTAAATCCAATTTCACTGATGCGTTCTGACCTCCAAATATGCAGACTCACAACACAACTGCTTTAACCTCATCACTCCCACCCGCCCACTTCCACACACCACCGCCTCCCACCCCAACCCCCTCCACACACACACACACATGCGCGCGGTCTCTCTACCACACACGCAAGCACATGCATGCACGTACAGAAACACATACATACATACAGACACATAGATATGCAAACATACGTATAGACAATACGCATTGTCTGTCATACAGACATACATACACACAAACAGACACACACAAACACACATACATATCGACAACACACACTGACTCTCACATGCAAACATATACATACAGACACATAAACAGATAAACATACATGTACATAGACAGCACACACCGTCTCACACACACAAATACACATGCAGACATATACACAGACTCTCACACAGTTTCCGTCACATACAGTCTCTCTCACAACCAGACACACACAAGTACATACATAGAGGCACACAGCGTCTCTCTGCCACATAGGGCCGCACTCACGTATGAACACATATAGATACACGCCCATACGCATACAAGCACACGTGTACACAAGCATATACATACAGACACACACGTGTACACACATACAGATGTAAACACATACACACAGGGGACACACATACATGCATGCATTTAGACCCACACACAAACACACATAAATACACAGTATTGTTACTAATTTTCAACTTTCCGTTCGCTGGTTAGCTGGCGACGAGAATACCAATGGAGAGAATCGAGCAAGCTTCAGGCACGGCACTTTCCCGTTATTTACTAACAGGCAGAGAATATATATTTAATATATCATAAAGCAAAATATGGTTTAAAGTACAAAGAAGGTGAAAGTCTCGCTGGATTTCACATTGCGCATTGTAAATTTTAGATTTGAATAATGTATCAAAAATTTTCGTGTGTGTCCGTATGTCCATATATTAAAATGTTCACAATGAAACTGGCTGTTCATTCGCTGAAAGCCCAAAGTAACAGGTGAGCGTCCCAAGGCTAAAGGGTTCCCACACCCCCACCACCAGATAATGCAATGGATCCTGCCAATAATGTATATATTAAATCCAAGTAATATATCTGAGACAGCAAGGAGAGGCTGTTTATCACCACTGTTTGCTTATTGTTAAATGTTCAACATTCTTCAGATATTGTAAAGAGGTAGATACACACTGCTTGGCCACAAACCCAAAAGCCAACAATACTGGTAACACATTCCAACCTCATATGCTGAAAGCCATCTTTATATAATATACTGATTGCTGAGAGATGAAGAGTCCTCACTGAGGCGAGAAATTATCAGAACCTTTGAATTAATTGGTCATATCTGTTCTTTTTTAGATTTAATCTGATACTTCTGTCTTTCCAATAACTGAATACTTCCCTAGTCTTGTTTCTCCGGTATCTGGCAATGAAAGAGAGGGTGTAGTTGGAATTAACGAGACGACTGTCGAGTTAATACTTTGGAACAAAAAAAAACACAGTAATGACGGGGATATCTGTCCTTCTCAGAGAATCGATGCTGTACGTAAGTTTGCAGTCTCCATCCAGAATGTGACAGAACTATTACAGCAAGTTCTTATCCTAAATTTATCAGTATGTTTGAATTCGATGTTTTTTTTAAGAAAAACGCTCAAACATATCTTAACTCCTAACGAGACAGGCAGAAGAAAAACTTGTCAAATTGTCCTTTATCTTGAGCTCAAAAGGTTTAACGGCGTAGAATTCAATCATTGCAATTGTTTAATGTGCATTGGTGGAGCAACAATCACTCATTTTAAAACAAAAGTATGTATAAATCTCTCCAAGTAATTTTAATAATTGCAACCAGCTCTGTTTCAGTCTAATCCAAAAAGCTAGGGAATAGGTTCTGAACTGGCAAATTGAAGCAAAAACAAATGAAATGATTTAAAGTATTACAAAAGAGCGATTGGATGAAGACATCGCCGTCTTAAGGTAGTGTTCGAATGGAGGAATTGAAAAATAATTAAAATATATTTCTTCGAACGGGGATGTGGAACGAATTCTTTAGAGGAGCTAACAAATCTGCATTGCAGTCCTCATTCCGATGTAATTGACGAGACCATTGTGACTAAAACTGTCTGCACACTCCTGCCAACTTTCCCCCGACTTCATTGGAGAGAAAACAGAGTTAATATTTCGAGTCAGAATTGGACTTGAAGCATTTACTCTGTTTCTCCCACTCTCTTTTCGCAGGTACTGCCAGGCCTGCTGAGTTTCTCCAGTCATTTCTGTTTTTGTTTCAGATTTCCGGCGTCCGCAGTTCTTTGTTTTATCCCTCCCTCGTTTATTGTTGATGAGGTAGAATTTGAATATTCTTTTTTCAGCAACTCCGGCATTAGCTTTTGAACAATAGCAAGTGCAATTTGGAACCGTCTTTTCCCGCGGGGGACAACAGTGCCCTAGTTCTTGACGTCTCCGCCTTGGTCAGTTAAAATATCTGTCGCATGATAAAACAAAGAACTGCGAATGCTGTAAATCTGAAACAAATCAAAATAAAGTGCTGGAGAAAATCAGTGACTTTGGTAGCAACTATGGAGAGAGAGAGGCAAACGGAATTAAAATTTCGAGTCCAGTGACCCTTCTTCAGAGCTGGACTAGAATCATTAACTCTGTTTCTCTATCCATAGATGCTACCAGAAATGCTGAGGTTTCACCAGCATTTGTTTGTTTCAGACTGTATCATTTTGTGCTTCGGAGTTAAAACGAGAAAAATGTATTTTCTAAACATATATATTACTCTAATGCTTGGCCGTGGAACTATCTTACATACATTTCCACGATGTAGTCTTTGCTTCAAATTTGAGCAGAGAGCAAATGATAACTTTAGATATGGGTAGCGGGGTGAGATGTGGTGCTTGTTGTTGGCTGGACAACAGCAGTGGCTAAAGGAATGAAGCAATCGTGGGAAAGAGTCTTACTCGGTTCCTCACACTTCTGGAGGTCCTGTATTAATCGTCGTTAACATTCATTTTTAACGATTTTTGGAAAGGGAGTGTGTGCTTACTTGAGAAAAATAAGAATATGCTTCAAATTGTGGTCATATTCGATTTTATACTGTTGAAAATAGTGAAACAAAACATACTTATTTAAAATTACGTTGATGCAAATACTTTATTGTTAGATTGAGATAAGAAAAAAAATCTACAAGCACCTAGAAACCACAGAATTACAGGGTTAAAATACTTTCTAATCAAACTGAAGTGTTAATATAGAAAGGTTATTATTACAAGTGAACCCCGTGTACTACATTCAAAACAAAGCAGTGACTTTTTAAAAAAAAGTTAAATAATAATTATGTACTGAATAAAAACGAGGTTAAATATGATCTCAAATATTCATGAAAACACGACATTTGCAGAACATTTTGTAAGAACAAAATCGCATAATTCATGAATTAAAAAGGTCTTTAAACGCATTTAAACACACTAAACAGTGTGTAACAAAACTCCAGTACATTGAGTTAAGGAGTATCAAACAGATCGGTATTTTAATTCTAAACTCACCTAGAATGCAGATTTTCTTTTTTTAATGCGTAAAATTAATATTAGCTACTGATATCACGGACACTGCTTTTAGAAAATAAAAGCAGCCCAGCATCAATTTCTTCCGACAATTAAGCTTCCAATTTAAAAAGTGGAATTTAGAAATCAATGTGAAATGTACTAGGCACCACAATTTGAAATGTTTTTTCTTCGAATTCCGTGTTGGAGTTTGCACAGGAACGCCGAGATTTAGATTGATTTGATAGTAATCAATAAGTTGTACAAATAATGAGGCGTTCAACAAGTTAAAAGCAGTTTAAGTATCATAGGAACTGGAATAAAGAAGCAATTTAGAGCTTTAGAAATCTTCTGATAGCAGAATAGTTCGGATAGTCTTTGGCTCATTTCATTGCAACCTTCTTGAATATGCACAATGTGTGTGTATACCTGTGTGTGCGTATATTCATCTATATGTAGGTATCTGTGCGTCTGTGTGCATATCTGTGTATGTGTTTGTATGTTTCCGTGTGAGTATCTGTGTGCCCGTGTCTTTGTATCTCTGTGTGTATCTGTAAATGTGTGTGTATCTGTGTTGTGTGTATGAATGTATGCCTACGTGTGTGTCTATGTGTGTATCTCTGTGCGTGCACACGTTTTTTGTGTTTCTGTTCGTGTGTCTCTGTATCTTTGTTTTTCTGTTTGTGTGTTTCTGTTCCTGTGTGTTTCTGTCTGTGTGTTTCTTTGAGTATGGAATTAGTATAACGGCGGGTAAAATGAAATATAAACGCTTAACCAAATTAGCATTTCAATACATTTTTAAAATGCTTTAACCTAAATTTGGAATCTGTTTCGGATCCCCACATTGTTAGAGCTCTAATTCTATTGCATAGTAAAGTTCATATGAATAAATTATTACTAATAAGCAAAACGAAAGTTGCAAATGCTGCATTTAATTAAATTGAGGACGTGTCTAGGCAATTTAACGAGATATCAGCTGGATAGATTTGATGCGTGTAGAGAGAGAATCAGCTCTGAAAGTAGCTGAACTAAATACTTCGGGAAACATTTCAATTATAACATGTTTTCTTATTGAAAGATGCGGAGTTCGAAATTGGACATTCACCCAAACGAAAGATGTACCTGTATGTCAGCCTGTCCAGAGCGTTTTGTAATATTGTCTCAAATCAGTTTTGAGCGCGGTGCGTAACTGAAACAATGGAGGTTTGGACAGTCTATCTTGGCTTTCTCACCAACACCATCTCACCACAATTTTTTCACCACTACCACTTTCCCGTCCGTCTCCAAACCCCTTCGCCCAAAACCCTGCCAGGCGCTTTCCAAAAAGATTCTTTCCGACAGTTCCTTACAAGCAGAGAAAGCAGGACCTGGGGGAAAAAATGACTTGAAGCAAAAATTTAAATAAAAAATCCACGCCGGCACAAGATTATTTGCTGGAGAGATTGGAAGCCAGTTGCAAAGTCTACAAAATGAATCCATGACCATTTCTTTATCTGCAATTGATTGCCTGTAGCAATTGAAAACTTGTGTGGAGCTGCAAGGGTTAAAGGATTTGAAACTTATGCGGAAGCTGTTGACTCCTTATCACAACCCCTGCACGTTATTCCTTAAATTATCGATCCGGAATCTAGACTCGTGAATTTCCACTTCGTTCAGTCAATGGTAGTAATTTCCCATTGTGTTGGAGCCGTTTCACAGTGGGTCAGTATTGCAATGGCTGTTCTTTCGGGCAGTCTCACTGAAAACTTTGTCTCTCCCTGTTTATACACCTTGCTGTGATTTTTAATTTGTCGAGATTTCAGGATATAGGTTCCCATCAAATGTAATTTAATTTATTCTCTTTTGCTTGATGAAAAATGCCAAGCGAGAGTTCAAAAGAGTCAAAAGTTACATTCAGTCAATAAGGGAAGCCATTTGAAAACTACTGATTTTTTTTCTCTTTCTCCCTCTCACTAAGGTGCTTGGAATGGGGGGGGGATGGTGGCAGGGTTGAGGGGGTCGTCTGTTTCACTCGAGAGAATTATATGGAGATGGTCACGCTTTCAAAACCCACCCCACAGTACAACCCAACCTACAATACAGTGATTCCTGAGCTTAACCCCAAAAGTGCAGAGATCCCAGACAATATTTCTACCAGCGCGTAGTAGAAAAAGCAAAAATAGCAGCTCGTGATTCTTCGTGGGCTTTTCATTTTTCAAAAACAAAATGTTTTCTTATCTGTTAAAACGCCGTTGTTATTTTATATTAAAAGAAACGGTAGTCGCCTCCTTCTTCACCTCTATTAAATAGCAGGATCTCATTACTAAAGTGATTTGACTGCGTTATTGCTGTTGTTATATCTGAGGTGAAATACTGGCCAGTGAATCCATTTAAGGAATACTTAGTGTTTCTGTGACTTCGCCCGTTTTACTTCCAACAGATTTATTTGCCATTTGCCTTTGTACCAGCGGCGCTCCGGCGTATTCGGGAATGCTGCAGCGCCGATAGAATCATCATTATCATACATGCTTGTCAGATATATTCCCAGATGTTGCAGTTTCCCTCTTCCTACACAGTCCCCATTTGCCCTGTCTGCAGACCTCGCTGTATATTTGGACACAATCGGGTTGGGCTGACGGGGAAATTGGTGGATACCTATTGTAATGCACAGTGACACAGAAGTTAGTGGAAGGCTGCAACTTTGAGGAATTAAATCTCATTGCAGAAATCGTGGCGGGTCCATTTCGGTGATACACCTTGAAGAAATTCTGTTGGGAGACAATTTGCAATCACCCTAATTCCGAATGTATATCATTAAAAAAACACACACACAACTGTTTACAGTAACAGTAAACCCTCGAGTTTTAACAAGGGCTAAAAACAGATTTTTTTTTAGCAGGGGGGGTTCTGTATTTTTTTCTAACATTTGCAATTAGTTAAAAGCCAGACATTTAGAAGTTCCAGGTTACTTTTCAAAGTTCAAAGGCTACCCACAATAGAACCATCAACCGACAATTTGTTTTAAAAGCAAGGAGAGGGTAGTGAAGGAGGTTTGGGATGAACTGCAAGCAAAATATCCACAATTCCTGAGGCTGTGGTGTTAAACTGAAGTCAACCCGGAAAGTTCAGGGCTGTTATTTTAAATCGATTTATTTTGAAGTCCGCTATTGATTTTATGCGCGCGCGCACACACACACGTATGCAAACTGGTTTCACTCAATCATTCTACAAGGAAAAATTGGAACTAATTTACACTTCCCTTCTAGAGGACTGACACTACTAACTTTGTATTTGGGTGGTGGTCATGGCGGCGGGGGTGTCCTTTTAGAGAAACATATTTTAAGTTTTGCACGGAAATCGGTTCCTACTGCTGGAAATAACATATTTGAGTTGAATAGACTGGTATCTATGAGGCTCAAGTTGTTCCATAACGTTCGCTGCTAACAAGTTGCCCTGCCATTGTCTCCTTCCACACTTAGCGCCGACCGTTTTCTCTCCCTCTACCATAAAGAGAAACAGCTCGTCATTTAGCAAATCTGTCAGCACTTTTTGCAAATTAAAAATATCTACACACTTCAATTACTTTTACGCACTATTTGCGAAAATTCTCCTGTTTTAGTTTTTTTTTCCTGTTTAAACTAACACTACCCCCTGCCCCTCATCACGATGTCCCTTCGCTGGTTCTACTCGGAGATGGCATGAGACCGAATGCACTCGCATTTATTGTCAGTAACTTTCCCTCTGCGCCGATGCCTCTTTAAAACAAGCCCCAGTTCATGGCTTTTCACTCTGTAATTCTGCTCAAAAACACACACACAGGGACACACACAGACACAGCAGCTGCTCTCCCAGCGCTTACAGACCAGATGCAAAACAAAACACACACACACGCACACACACGCACACACACAAAAAGTTATTAAACAAATCACGGCTCAACTCCGAGAACGGAGCGGTTAGTTAGTTAGTTAGTGATGGAAGTGGGACTTATCGGCTCTCTCTCAAAACCCTCTCTCTCTCTCCTCTGCATTATTTGGAGAGATTTCTGTTCTAAGCACACAGACTGCTCTTCCTGACAACGCTCCGAGGCGGGAAGGCCGCGCAACCACAATGCTGCAGAGGTTAGAATAACTTTTTCTATAAAGAAAAAAATAAAGTTTCACCGAAGCCGCGAAGGAAAAGGCATAACTTTAACCTGGGAAAACCGATCCCAGTAAAGTCTAAACAGAAAGGAAAAGACAGTGAAATGCATAGAGAAAAGGAAAACCTTTATGTGTCGGACTATTCGAAGGCAACTTTTGACTGAAATAATCTTTCTTTCTCTTTCTCAATCGCTCTCTCGATGGTTTGGGACCGGCGCACTTTATTAGACATGGACTTGCCTCTCGGACTAGGGAGTTTCCTGGATCTGCGGCTTGCAGTGGAAGTGATACAGTGATTTCTGGCAAATTTCCCCACACTACAATGGTACGTGTTGTGTGAATCGGGAATTCTCTTTCTCTCTTTCAATAGTTTCTGAGCAGACATTTTTTAAAGAAAAACAAAAGTGCAATAGAAAGTGGAATTGTAAGCTCAGTTCAATACGCAGGCTAAATCTGACACGTTTAAAGCAAACACAAGCATTATGTTTACGAGGTTTTGAATTTTGGGTGTCGAGAAAGGAATCTAACTTTTTTCCCCCGCGGTCTGGTTCTTTAAACCTGGTGAAAGGAGAAGAGAAAGTGGAGGGGATGGTCGTGTGGATGGGTGTGTGTATTTTTTTTGAGGGGTGTCTCTAATTTGTTGTTAAGTCCCTGTCTTTATTCTATTTGCTATAGTGTGAAATGCTGCATATCCTTCTGAACCAGGCTAATTCTCCGCCCCTGCCACCCACAATAATATGCATTTTGAGTACCTTTTCCCCTCTGATTTGTAAATATTGGCGTGTAAATATTGCAGGAATTCGCCTCCCTATCCCTTTTAAACTGACCTTTTTGTGAAAAAAAAGCAAAACTCTGGGGTGATAACGATTGGGAATGTCTTAAGATTCGGCCTATGTGTTAATACTTCTGTGTCCTTATTCCTCCAAACCCGAGAATGTGAATGAGTCTCCATTTATTCTCCCTAAGCAGACCATATAGAGCTATTTCAAAACAGACCGTGGGTTCCTGTTGTGAGATTAATTTAGGTCAGTTTCATTCTATAGTAAATCAGATGACATGAGCAATTTTTGAACAATTTATCCGGTTTTTTCTTTGTAATGTCTCGTGTCTATTTTAAAATGTGCCTTTCTTTGCGTCTTTCGCTCATGCACAATATTCTGTAATCACTAGAGCAGCCTCGTTTATTAGCAGCCTGCCTGTGTGGTGCGTTTTTCTTTTGTACATTTCATGTCGAGTGACCCGTGTGACTATCTGGGTAAGCGTATTGGCTTTGTTGCATCCGGATTTTTAGCGATAGGTGGAAAGGTGCGCAAGTCTGGTCAGCTGTGTATTTTTGCAAGAACTGTTTTCGCACGCGGGTGGGGGTGGGGCTGGGGTGTGTAGGAATCGCCCAGAAAAGTTTGACAGTTTGTGGTTCTGTCAGAGAGGAGGGGTAAATATTAAAAGAAACAAATATAATCCACCAGCCGTAAAACAGTCAAATTAAAAATTCTATCCTGAAAACTGTCTACAATCAGTTTCCTAATCGATTAGTACCTGAAACAATTTCACCGAGGTCGCATTGTTATGCTGGCAGCATTAATTGGAAAAGCAGGACAAAAATAAATACAACTGAGGCAGTCTTGCAGGACTTTGTGACTGAGTTTGACACAGAGTAGCCTGATAAGCCACTTTGTAAGATCTGTCTTAGTTGTAGCTGGTAATGAGTGTGTGATTTATAGACTGTAATTTACCTGTTAATTCGTATTACATTTGTTTACTGATTCCGGGTTACAGTGCGCGATTGTTGGCCATTTAGCGTTTTATTTTACCACTGCTTGTCTCTTAGTGTTAACAGTCAATTGTTTTCAACTGTGGAGAAATATAATAAAAACCTTTTAAATTTTTTTGCCCTCTCAGTAATCCAAACAGGAACGCACACTTTCTGATGGAGATTTCAATCAGTTGCAGGCCTGCAGTTTAGGTGTGTCTGGCAGATCAAAAGAGAGGGCTGCGTGATTAGCGAGGTGGCACATTGTGCGAATGCTTTCAGTAGCTGTTGCGCCGCGAATAATTGAAGTTTCGCCGACGCTGAATAGTTGTTTTTATTTGTAAATCAGCTGCCTAGAATGAGCTGCTTCTCCTTCTAGCCCACCAGTTGAACTGAAGAGGTGCAATTCAGACGCAAGCGCCCTGGTGTAATTGTTTTGGGGAAGAGGAATTCACAAAAAACGGCAGCCGGGTTAACCTGTAGACAGCGGTTTGCCCCTATCCCAGCCTCTCCTGTTCACAGGGGAAGGGGCAGGATGACGAGAGAACATGTTGTGCAGCGTACAATTCCAGTATAACAGAAGTTTCTATTGTACCGAGTGCTTAGTTAAACCAAGGGAGCAGGAACAGTTGGGTCATCTTGCAAGAGGAAATTATTTAATTCTATTTAATGAATTTACAGATAACTTGTAAATCAAAAAGGGAGGGGTAGGGCTGTGGTGGAGGGAAGAGATTGTTTAAATATCACCACTGATTAACGTGGTGAAAATTGATTTATTTTCTGCAGTTTTAATACGTGGGAGGTAGATTTGAATAGTGCACACTTGCTGAAACTCATACACAGCGTGGTGCATTACAGATGACAGATATGGCTCATTATTAACTGACTAATTCCGTTTCTGTCATAGTTTTCATACCACAACAGTAATATCACTTTGGCTCATTTATTTCAGTGTTGAATTACTGGACAGATCAGTTTAAAATTAAATTGAAAGAAATTAATATTGCAATTTTGGATTTTTTGCAGCGAGGGTTGACTGATATGGAGAATTTTAGTCGGAGTTCTGTGGCAATAGTACTTTTTTCATATTTTATTCCTACGCTTGAGAAGATGGTGTTGATGAAGAGATTTGATAAGAGGTGTTCAAAATCGTGAATGGTCTAGATAGAGTGGGAAGAGAGTAACTATTTCGATTGGGGAAGGTCAAGACCAGAGGACTCCCATTTAAGGTGATCAGTGAGAGAAGCAATGGCAACATGAGGAAAAACATTTGCATTCAACCAGAGTTCAGGGACTGGAAGGAGCTGCCTGATACTGTGGCAGATTCAGTGGTGGATTTCAAAAGGGAATGAGGCAAACACTTGAAGAATAAGCATTTGTGTGGATAACAGGGAAAAAGTTAGGGAGTGGAACTGGCTGGATGGCTTGAATAGAGAAACAGCATGAACCTGTTGGGATGAATAGCCTCCTTCTGTGCAGTAACCATTCCATGATTCTCCTTTCATAGGGCCTTTGCTCCTCCATCATTATCCTTGGCCCACTGGTCCCACATTAGTGATTATTATTCAGACACTGCTGAGAGCATCTCTTCACTTATCCAGGTCCTTCGCCAGCATCTTTTTCTTCTTTGTTCACATGATATTGGTATCTTTGACTAGGCCAACATTTATAACTGATCCCTTATTACCCCTTGAGAAGGTGATGCTGAGCTACCTTCTTAAATCATTGCAGTCTTGGGGGAATGTTTTTAGACACAAATGCTATGCTGTCAGGAAATGAATTCCAGGATTTTGGCCCAGTGATGCTGAGGGAATGGTGATGTATTTTCAAATCAGGATGGTGAGTGGCTTGAAAGAGAACTTGCAAGTGGCGGTGTGCCATGTATCTGCTGCCCTCCTCCATTTAGACGATTGTAGGTTTGGAAGGTGCTTGGTAAGGAGCCTTACTGAGTTCCTGCAGCTCATCTTGTAGATGAAACCACGCTGCTACTGATTCTTGGTGGTCAAGGGAGTCAATATTGAAGGTGGTGGATGTGGTGCTAATCAATTGGCTAGTTTGTCTTGGATGGTGCCAAACTTATGTAATATCAGAGATGCCCCAATCTAGGCAAGTGGGAAGTATTCCACCGTACAGCTGATTTGTGTTTTGTAGATGATAGACAGACTTCAGTGAATCATCCAGTACAGAATTCCCAGTATTTGACCTACTCTAACAATCAAAGTATTTATATAGCTAGTCCACTTTAGTTTCTGATCAACTGTAACCTCCAGGATGTTAAAATTGAGGGATCAGTAAAGTTAATGCCACTGAATGTCAAAGGGAAATGATTCCTGCTCCTGTGATGCTGCTTGGCCTGCTGTGTTCATCCAGCTCCACACCTTGTTATCTCGGATTCTCCAGCATCTGCAGTACCTATGATTACAATCTCACTTGTTTTAGATAGTCATTGTCTGGTATTTGTGTGGCATAATGTTACTTGCCACTTGTCAGTCCAAGCCTGGATATCATCCAGATTTTGCTGCATTTGGACGCGGAGCGCTTTAGTATATGAGGAGTCGCGAATTGTGCTGAACATCGTGCACTCATCAGTGAATGTTGCCCACTTCTGAACTTATGATGGAGGGAAGGTCATTGATGAAGTGATTGAAGATGGTTGGGCCTTAGACTGTACCCTGAAGAACTCCTGCAGAGATGACCTGGAGCTGAGATAATTGACTTCCAACAGCCACTACCATCTTTATTTGTGGTAGGCATGGAGTCATTGCTAGAGTAATTTGGCTCCTTATAGTTTTATTGGGGTTCCTAGATGCCATATATTGTCAAATGTCCCCTTGATGTCACCTCACTCTCACCTCGTCTGCACTCATCAAACCATCCTGCCCCAGACAGCTATTACTGGCATTTGCCGATCTTCAGAGTGGGAGGGAGAGAGAAGGGAAATTGTGGCATAAATATCAATTGAGGTCAAGGTGATGCTGATTGAAACTTCTGTGCTATGTGAAGAGCTGTAATAATAACAATAGGGTTAGGGTGTGTCACCTTTAGTACAAGAAAGTATTGAGATTGTGAGGAGTAGCAGAGCAAGAAAATGTATTGCATTTTGAGAAAACATTTTTTTGATTTGACTGCTAAAAATTGTGACTGAAAATAATGCCAAAAAGTGTTTTTGAAGGTTTATTTTCAAAAGTATATTCGAAGCATTTTGGTTACAACTTGGAAATGTTTGCAAGTCCAGTTGCATATTGTTTGGTCTGAAAGTATTAACAATTTGAAGGTATGTATGGGGAATATTGCTAGACCTGTGTATTGAGGATTATTTTTGTTATAAAAACTGAAAGAACTGTGAATGCTGTAAATCAGGAGCAAAAACAAAGTTGCTGGAAAAGCTCAGCAAGTCTGGCAGCATCTGTGAAGGAAAAAACAGAGTTAACAGAACTGAAGAAGGGTCACCGGACCCGAGATGTTAACTCTGTTTTTACCTTCACAGATGCTGCCAGACCTGCTGATTGTTTTTGTTATATTCTCTAGTTTCTGATGATTGCTTCCCTCCCAGTGTGACGCCTGAACAGTCGAGAGAAATCTTTGCCAGTGTGATTTCTGAGTTACCCCTGAGGAGGTGGGGGCTGGGGGTAATGAACCATAGGTCTGGATGCCTGCTCTGTGATGCCCGCTGGGCTACATCCCTCGCCACCATGCAGCACATTTCTAGATGGGCATGTTGCATTCAGGAATGGTTGTTTGGGGTCATAGACAGTGGCAGGTGGAGTACCTTAGTCTTGCCAGTCTTAGGTGCCCGGCTTCCTTTCCCCACCCCCCTGCAGAGCCTTGCTTTTAAATCCTCTGTAGCTGTCTCTGGCTGCCATCTTCCTCAGAACTGGGGCGAGCGCTGTCTTCTGGGGCTTTAGATGTCTCCCACTGCACTGGGCTGCTCACAATGAACTGGCAGGAGGAGTGCATCTGTAAGGACAGAAGCAGTCCTGCCAATTTCCCTCCTTCTCTTCCTCCCCCTCCCAATAATGCACCCCCCCCTTCTGCTCATCACAGTGACCCTCCACTGCCATCTGCTGTGTTACCTACCAACCACAAAATAAAGGATGGGGTTGACATAAAAGTATTTTTTAAAAGGAAAAGGAATGAGGAAAAAATATACACAAGGAAGATTGCAATGCAAATACGATAGAATCTAAACAGATCATCTCCACTCCAATACATACTGCGATACAGAATGTGGAGTCATTATGACCATCTGTTTAGATGCTATCATGCTAACTACAGCAGAGCTGCTAAGCCACATACATAAAGACACACACACACCCTTTCTCTCTCTCTCTCTCTCTCTCTCTCGCAAAGAGCCTCCATTACAAGGGGCTTCCTAACACAGAATAACAGACCTTCAGCATCAATAGTGAGGCATACTTGTGCCAGCAGTCCCTTTGCCCCAGTCCTTGTGAGTGAGTCAACAAAGCATTGTGAAAAGTCACCTCATTCTCCCTTTCCTTTTGTTACCTTACCGGTCTGCAACATGGACCTTTCAGGATTTGTGACTATTGCGGCATTCCTTTGTTATCTTTGCAAGCTGGTGGGAGTGGGGGTTAGGGTAGTGGTGTTTGGAGTTTTGGAAAGTTTGAGTCTGGGGATGAGTGAGTGGTTGAGCTGGGAGAAGGGGTTGGGAGGAAGTAGGGGAAATGGGTGTTTACTGGGCAAACAAAACCTTGCGAACAGCCAGAAACACTATCAAGCTGCCATTATCCAGGACTGCACAGTAGCAGATAGATTCCCTAATATGAAACCACCTGATCTGAGGCAGCTGCTCTCGAGCATCCCAGTGGATGCAGAGGCAATAATTTAAATAGTAAATTTTGTATATTAACAAAATCAGCCTGACACCTGGGCAAATGGATGCAATGAGGTAATCTCATACACTCTGATTAGAAATGGCAAAGCCTTGTTTTTGCCAACCTTTAGCAGACTGGCAGTGAAAACATGTAGAGAAACAGGATCCTCTATGTCTTGCACGAAGCCTATAGCTAGAGCAGTGTTTTTGATTGAAAAACAATGATGCAAACCATACTGCAAATATGTCCTAATATATCCTAATCAAGCCTAAGACAGAACACTGAAAAAGCAAAGAGAAAGTTCCCAATGCAGGAGTGTATGGAGGGGAAACCTTTTTTCTGCAGTGTTGGCTGTTCCGGAGTGTTACATCTATTCAGCGATTTAGTGCTGTCTTGGCTGCATGTTCTCCCTTCAGATGCGTCTTTGAAACAATTCTCAGAGCTTGGGGGTTGGGAGGAGAAGGGGCACAACAGGAGAATTGTGCTTTGTAATCAGTGAGATGCAGTTATATGTAACCCTGAGTTCCTTAGATGACTTGAGTTCTGGGTTTTGTTTATGTAAGTGAGGCATGACTGAATGGTTATTAGGAGAAGATACATGCTTCTCCAAGACCATCACGTTTACAGTCCAGAGGAACAAGGCCAGAAATACATGGTAACACTCATCCTGCAAGTTCCGCTCCAAGCCATGCACCACCCTGAGTTAGAAATATATTACTGTTCCTTCATTGTCATTGGGCCAAGATCTTGGAATTCCCTCCCTAAAGGCGCTGTGATTGTACCTACACCTCGAACATTGCAGTGGTTCAAGACTGCAGCTCAACACCTCCTTCTCGAGGGCAGCTGGATATAGGCAAAAACTACTTGCCCAGCCAATGATCCCACATCCCATGAGTGAATATATTTTAAAAAAATCATGAGAAAGAAATAAAAATCAGGTAGAGGAGTAAATTATTTA
This sequence comes from Ginglymostoma cirratum, assembly GCA_024137785.1. Classification (NCBI taxonomy): domain Eukaryota; kingdom Metazoa; phylum Chordata; class Chondrichthyes; order Orectolobiformes; family Ginglymostomatidae; genus Ginglymostoma; species Ginglymostoma cirratum. The sequence goes on along the minus strand of JAHRHZ010000086.1, from coordinate 10,521,114 downwards.
CATTCTAACCTCTCTTGCTGTCACTCTCTCTTGCTCTATCTCTTTTCTGTCCTTTTCCAGATACATCTATTGCCTTTGTTCATCACAACTTTCACCTCCCCTACCCCTTTATTTGAAGCTCCAAATACACTCTTATTTATCATTGGATCTTCTTCCCCTCTGCATCAACTCTAGATTAGTGAGCAACCTGACTCTGCACCAGAAAGTTGTGGCTTCAAGTGCCATGAAGAAATTTGTGCACAGCAGCCTAGGCTGGCACTGCCAGTACAGTAATGAAAGAATGCTGCACTGTCTGAGGTGCTGTCTTTCAGGTGAAGCAGTATATAAACCAGGTTCCCAATGGCAGTCTCAGATGTGATGTCAAAGATTCCAAGGCCTCAGTTTTGAAGAAGAATTGAATTGGGAAGAGTTCTTTCTGGTGTCCTTGACAATATTTATTGAATCCCTACAAAGCAGACTGAGGCCATTCAGCCCACTGATTCTGCACTGACACTCTGAAGAGCATCCCACCCAAACCCACATTTTCCATGGCTAATCCACTAACCTGGACACTACATATAATTTTGGCATGGCCAATCCACCTAACTTGCACATCTTTGCAATGTGGGAGGAAACTGGAGCACCCGGTGGAAATCTATGCCGACGTGGGGAGAACATGCAAACTGCACACAGAGAGTCACCCAAGGCTGGAATCGAGCCCTGGCTCCTATTGCTGTGAGGTAGCATTGCTAACCACTGTGCCTCCATGCCACCCATATCACTGAATCAATTGTGCTACAAAAAGATATCTGGCCATCATCATATAGCAGGCTTCTGAACAGAAATTGGCTGCTTTGTTTTTCCTGTTACAACAGTGACAGCACTTCAGAAGTACTTTAAATTCGTGCGAAGTTCTCTGCTATGTCTTGAGGTTCATGGAAGGTACTACAGAGATACAAATATTTCCGTTTAAATCTTCCTTTCCGTGAACCTGTGGAATTGTCCACTGCAGAAGAGTGTGGAGGCCTTTCACGGAATATGCTAAAGAAAGAAATTAGTAGATTTATGGATACTAAAAGAATCAAGGAGTATAAGGAGAGAGCAGGATTATGGTATTCAGTTGTACAATTGGCCATGATCATATGGAACAACAAAGCAGATTTGATGAGCTAAATGGTCTACTCCTGCTCTTATTTTCTGTGTCCCTAAGAATTCTCAGTTTTTTGAAATCAGAAGCATCTCTCAGTCATTCTGTTCCACAACTTGCCAATCTTTTGTTTTGGTCATCTATTCTTCCTTCATTCTTTTCAAAGCACTAATCATTAGGCCTTTTGGGCAGTACCAATCTTGACCGGTAGGAAAACAATATACCAGCTTTAAATCAATTGTGGTACTCTTCTCTAACAGTTCTTCTCTCACAAGCTTCTGGTGCAAGTCAAGCTCCAGGCTTTGAGCACATCACTTAGACTGACACTCTAGCGCAGTAGGAATGCTGTGATAGTGTTTACTAAGACTTCATCTATGTTTCTTTCTCTGTCTCTTTTTTTCTCTCTAATTTACGTGAATCCTGTACTAGGTATCTCAAAATGATTTTGAGCAAACCTAAGGGGGTTTTATTGGAATTGCCAATTACTATAAGATATGATTGAGAAGGTTGCTGTTTTGGGGTCGGGGTAGTTGAACGAAGATGTAACTTTCATGGTTAGTGTTGCGATATCAACACATCGCAGGCAAATTTAGATTAGTTCAATGAAAAGTACTGTGCATGGCAGATGTCATTAAATATGGAAACATGGAATTAGAAAATTCCAGTTTTATTTGCATTAAGCAGGAGTCCATGTACAAAGTGCTGGATGAAGGAAAAGAGTTGAGGAGTTAATGAATCATTCATTACAAATGCACAAATAGTATGAGATTTTAAGAGGGGAAGCAATCGGAATTCTAGGCAAGGACAAATTCAAAACAGAGTACTGAGGTTGGCAGAGGATCTTATTATGTCCAACTTTGAGGTCTCTTCCAGCGTTCTCCTGAATTGGCTACAGAAGTGTTTTGTTTCACCCAGAAAGCAGCACAATCACAGGATACACGAATAAGGTGGGAATTGTACTGTTGACTGGACGAGGCAGGTTTGAATTGGTCTCCTGGTCTTTTACACCTCCCTCTCCTTCCTTTCTGTAGATGTGTAGCTTACATCATGGAACATGGCCCTTCAAAAATTCTGGGTTTGAGCTTTGTCCGACTTGGCAGGAGAGGGAGGCAACTGCAGAAACATGGAATTAACACCCAGTCTGATGGATGAGATGGGGACATGCTGAACCCAAAGGCGAGGATGGACAGCACAGTTGTTTTTGGGAATGTAATAGAAGTGTTCCTCTAAATTTCCACATTAGCCACCCTAAAATTAAACTTCTTGTTCCCCAAATTATCACTCGTTTCATCATTTTTATACCTTTTCTCACAAATATGAAATAGACATACTTTAAACTGAAAATGCCAGACCTTCATTGAGTTTATATATTGCTTTCAGCTATGTGTTTAGCTGGAGGACTGAGATGTTACTCAATGCATGAACACAGTGTAGCAGTAGCTGTGGCACTCCCGATGTAAATTCTCATGACAACTAGCTCCTTGCTCTTTACAATAAAATCACAATATCACATCTGTCTTTCTTCAAAATAGATAGCATACCTTTATATCAATAAATCTGTTCCAATCATTAGCTCCCTCTTTCTAAAACAAAGACAATTGATTTTTATAAGTAACCTGAAGACTATAAGAATCTGTTTCAGCTTTTCTATTCCCAAAATATTATTATTAATACTGTTTAGGTGGTAGAATGTTGTGACTCCTCCTATAGGTTTGACATTAATGATCTCAGTGGTGAACAAGTGTCGCTCCTGGTTTGTAGGCAATGTGCTTGATGTCACTAATGCTGTGACACTCCCTGGTGATATTGTTGATGTTGCACCACTTTTTGGTGATGCTGTTAGCGGTATCTGGCTAGTTAGTGACATTGTTGGTTAGTGATGTTGCTGGTTAGTGACATTGTTGGTTAGTGATGTTGCTGGTTAGTGATATTGTTGGTTAGTGATGTTGTTGGTGTTGATTTTTTCTTTTACCCAGCTCAGCTATAGGTTGAACATAGACTCAGTTTCTCCTCATTTGTCCGCTGGTTTTAGTCTTTGTGTATGCCTTTAAAGTCACAGTTTTACCATTAACATTTACAGGCTCACAGGGTCTTCATGATTGGATCCTGGATGTGTGCATTTTGTCTTATCAGCAGCTCACTCAGGGATTTCACAGGTTTCTCATGTTGACGTTCCTTTATTATTCCTTGTCACTTGGAGGGTCCATTTTGTTTGACAGAATTTTCTTATACTTCCTTATATATAGCTCTTAAGATTATTTCATGCCAGCTTTGAGAACAGATTTAAATATAGGAGCAGGAGTAGGCTATTCAGTCCCTTAAGCCTGTTCTACCATTCTAGATCAAGGTGATCATCTCTTTCAACACCATATCCCTGAGCTATCCCTGTATTCCTTGACATCATTTATAACTAGAATTCTATCAATTTCTTCTTGAACTTGCTCAATGACTGAGCCTCTGCAGCCGTCCGGGGTAGAGAATTCCAAAGATTCCCTACTGCCTGAGTGGTGGAGTTCCTCTCCATCTCAGTCTTAACTGATTCTCTGAGACTGTGTCATCTGGTTCTAAACCACATAGCTTGGCAAAACATCCTTTCTGCATCCATCCTATATATCCCTTTAAGAATTTGGTAAATTTCCAAGAGATCACCTATTCGTCCTCTAAACTCCAGAGAATAATCTCTCCTTGTATAATGTTTCCACCATCCCATGTATCAGGTTGGTGAATCTCCACTCCATTCCCTGTGTGGCAACTATGTTTTATCCTTAGCAAGAGGACCGGAATTGCAACAACACTGCAAGTATACTCTATGCTTAGTACTACTGAACCAGGGCTTCTTTGCTCCTCTACTCAAATTGTCTTCCAATAAATGTAACATACCATTTGCCTTTTGAATTGCTTGATAGCTTTTGGTGATTTATCAGCAAGGATACCCAGAATTCTTTGAGCTTCATTACTTTCCTATCTCTATTTTTCAAAGAAATACGCTGCACCTCTCTTCCATCAAAATGGATAACCTCACACTTATCTACATTATATTCCATCTGATATTTCTTGTCCACTCACTCAGCCTGTCTAGATGCCCTGAAACCTCTTTGCATACTTCTGACAAGCTCCATCTAATTTGTAAGCTTGGATATGGTAAAATCAGTCACTACACCCAGATATGCCCGAATCAACCTGTTCAGAGGTGTTTTAACACACCTCTGGACTAAGTGGGACTTGAAGCCAGACCTCCTGATTCAGTGCATCCTGGTCACTGCATCCACTCACTGATATAGATTGTGCCTAGTTAATGATCCTAATGGTATCCCATGGGTTAGTGCTTTTGGGGCACAATGGTAGTGTCCCTACTTCTAGATTATGAAGGGTGGGGTTCAAGTTCCACCGTGTTCCAGAAGTGTTTCATGACCCATCTGAGCAAGTTGATTAAATAATTTATACCGCACTGGTTACAACACGCCAACCTAAGAATTACCCATTTATTCCAACTTTATTGCTTATTAATCAATTATCAACCCATGCCAGTATATTACCTCCATGAATTTTACTTTTTTTTTGCTAACCTTCTGAGTGGAGCTTTATCAAAAACTTTCTGGAAATTGAAATACACTGCATCCACTGGTTCCCCCTTAACAACTCTGCCAATTACATCTTCAAAAAACTCCATTAAGTTGGCCAAATGTGATTATCCCTTTGTAAATCCATGTTGACTCTATCCAACCAGAAAATTATTTTCTAAAAATTCAGTATTCACGACCTTTATAATAGATTCTGGTATTTTTCCTGTGTTGCACATCAGGGTAACAAGGTAAGTTATCCCTCATTTTCTCTGTCCCTCCTGTCGTATTCATGGGGTTACATTTACAACAGTCCAATCTTCAGGCACCATTGCAAGAATTAACAGAATTCAAGTGGAGTGATAGTAAGACAAGGTTTGATTCTTTCTTTGCCTCTTGGCTATATGTTTGTTGTTTGCATTATGGGTTGAGAACCATGTCTCTAGGAACTCCCATGCATGTCTATGTTTGGCTTGGGCTACTGTGGCTATGTTGTCCCAGTCAAACTGATGGCTTTCTTGGTCCGAGTGCCCTGATATTACTTCTTCTCATGGCTCTCAACCCATAATGCAATCAAGAAACATATGGAATTGGACCCCACATACAAACCCATAGAGAACAGAACTGGAAATGACACAACTTACCGTAACAGGCCGGATAGTATAAATTCCAAGCAGAGTAGAAAAATATCGCTTCATCGGAGGCCTCACAGACGATGTTACCTAGCATGGTGATGAAATATTTGAACAAAAACAAGCCAGTTCGGCGAGCAAGTCAACAACCTCACCCACAATCCAAGCTACAAATCTTTACAAAAACCTTAAAAATGTACTTTATTCATAAAAAACTTATGTACCATTATTATAGCAGTTCTGTACAGTCTTTGCACATGAAGAACAAACAAACATTGGTATTTGGCATTCCGTGCAGTTTCAAAAACCCAAGGCATTTCTTATTTACACTGAACAATACTTACATACATTTGAAACACCCAGAGGGTCTGATAACTGACGAAGCCCCATTTGTGCTTTAGCAGAAAGACCTTAAACAGTGGTCTTTCCCCATTGGGCCTTGGTGGCAGCTGCCCAAGCTTTAATGCATTCCTGAGCACGGAGTCCTGGATCTTGGCAAGTGCCAGTCTGCAACACTCGGTCAAGGTGAGCTCCTTGCATTGGAAGACCAACAAATTCGGGCCGACCAAAGAGTGGTTTTCATTGAGTTGATGGTCTTTCAGGTGCAGCCAATGTTTGTCTCAGTGTGCATCTGGGGACCAGTCTGTAGAGCACAGAGTCTTGCGTCATGAAGCTGCTCGGGATGAACCTCGATGAAAACTACTGGATCTGTCTCTAGACTTTCTCTGCAAAGGAACTATGAGATACCAATCTTGACTATCTTTGAATGAATCAGCTCCTAAAGGATGCCTTGGTTGTGATAATGCAGACGTTAATATCTCCTCTATCTGCACTGTTTTGTTGTACTCCTGATGTGGAGATGCAGGTGCCAGTGTTGGACTGGGGTGGACAAAGCCAGAAGTCACATGACCCCAGGTTACAGTCCAACAGGTTTATTTGAAAGGGGCTATGCTCTGAAAGCTTGTGATTTCAAATCAGCCTGTTGGACCTGTCACCTGGTGTTGTGTGACTTCTGACTTTGATGTACTCCTGGCAAACATTGCAAGTAGACATCATGGGAGGAATCTTCTGGGGCTTGCCCAGAGCTTTTAGAAGGGCGGGTGAAGAAACTTAAGCGGGTGGGAGCCAAAAAATTCAATTTCCTAATGATGGGTTAGTCTTGCAATTACATGCTCAGAATCTTTCAGGTTGTTTGGTTTTCATAACTTTCACAAACCCTGTTGCATTCACAGAGTTGTTACAGTTGTAGAAGGAGGTCATTTGGCGTATCATAACAATTGTATGATTAGCGTGCTCTGAATACTCATTAATTCCTGCCAGAATCATATTTAAGGTTGCAAACCTGACTATGTACAAGTTACATGTACCTAGCAGAGTAGGCTTCTCCCTCCAAGAAGTATGCACTCCTTCAGTAACTGGATTTCTTCGTAAAGAAGGCAAAACTTTGTACAACCGTGAAACCTGACTGTGTCAACCAGCTCATGAGAAGTCTAAGTCATGTACAGTTTTGCTATGACACACCTCTGGAGCAGATAGGACCTGAACCCAGAGGTCTTCTGGCCTAGAGATCAGAATACTACCACTGCACCACAAGGATCCTCTTCCTTGTTGTTGTTAAATGCTTAGTGTTAGGACTAAAGCCTGACCATACCAACAAGCCTGCTCAAGGGACCCAGTCAGAGTGGCTAATGCGACTGGGTAAAACAAGCTGGAGTGAACCCAAAAGCCATCTTTTGTGGTTGTGCCTTTTGTGCATTCTCCAAGTCATGATGAAAGGTCAGTGACCTGATGGCGTACGAGCTGTTGAGTATTGTAGTTCATTTTATGTTTCAAATGTGAACCCTGTTGGATGTATGAGAGCCAGTACCATTGCGGTGAAAGTAATGCCACATTGGTAGCGACAATGAAGTAAAAGACATTGACTGCACGCGAGGTCTCTGATGCAGGTGTCTGGTACCCAACCTCCCATGTGACTGTCTTCTGCAGTGACAACATTACAATGCCAACTCACATTCATGGAAGCATGAGCCTTTCAGTAGACAGTGGTACATACCTTTGATGAGCACAACAGATCATTCATCTTCCTGCAGCAAAGCAGCCAGGTTCTCTCTGAGATATCTGTGGCTGCTGATCTCTGCTAAAACCTCTGTCCTGGCTGTGTCCATCAGTCAGGATGACCTCTTGTTGGCATCCTTAGGGAAAACAACCTCCCTGTTCCTCGAGGCAACTTTCAGGAGAACCTTTAAGAAGGCATCACTGGTACCACTTTTTGCCTGGTCTCTGACGTTTTCACAGATGGGTGGGTTTTTTTTCTCACTCATTCTTGGGATGTTGATTTGTTCTGGCAATGTCTGTGGCCTGCAATATTGTGAGCTTGTCTTTCTCAGTTAACCCGTTTCGTAATTCAGTTAGCGCAGAGCCCCAAATAAGGTGATTTGGCAGACGTTCATCTGTGTCCTGAAGTTTGCATTTCTCAATCTGTATTTTTCAATCTTGCTATGAAATGCTCAGCCCTTTTTAACTGATTAAGTTGATAACTTTGCCTCAGGTCCTGAAATTCAGATTGAGGATTTAATTTTGGCTGGAGATAGATGCTGAATGTTTCAAACATTTTGCCTGGAGTTTTGCAATTGCCTTCACTTAACTTCTGGCTATTAAACAAATTTAACCCTCTCTTCTGTGCCTGCGAAATGAAGTGGTTGAGCATTTTCTCTTCACTCAAGCCTTTTTAAAGGCTACTGAATGTCAATTTGCACTTTTGTTTAAACTTCATCGTTGCATCTACATCATCTTCAGCCTCCCAGTCCATCATAGGTTGGAGGTGTGTGTTCATTGCTGCTGCCACAATCATTGTGTTAATGAACAATTTATTCCGTTTTTCTTGCCCTTTCTAGCACTAATTGGGTTTGATTGAGTCATAGAATCAGAGGCATACAGCACAGGAACAAACCCTTCGGTCCTACTCGCCCATGCCGACGAGGTTTCCCAAATTAAACTAGTCCTATTTGCCTGCATTTGGCCCCATACCCCTCTAAATGTTTGCTATTTATGTACCTGTCCAAATGTCTTTTAAATATTGTAATTGTACCCACCTCTACCACTTCCCCTGGCAGTTCATTTCACACACACACCACCCTCTGTGTAAAAAATTTGCTCCTTAAGTCCCTTTTAATTCCTTCCCTGCTCACCTTAAACCTATGCCCTCTAGTTTTGAATACCCCTATCCTAGGAAAAATACCTTGGCTATTTACCTTATCTATGCCTGTCATGATTTTATAAACCCCTATAAAATCGCTTCTCAACCTCCTCCTATAAAGTCACCTCTCAACCCACCCCATCCAGCCTCTCCTTATAAATCAAACCCTCCAGCCTCAGTAACACCCTTGTAAATGTTTACTGCACCCTTTCCAGTTTAAAAACATTCTTCCTAAACAGAGCAACCAGAACTATACGCATTTGAATTGATCATTAATTTTGTTCAAAATGTTTGGGTTCATTCTAATAGAAAATCCACAGCAACTGGCCATCTGGTTCCCATAGTTTTGAAGTGAGCACAAAATGCTGCAGTTTCATTGAATATTTTTCTTTCAGTTCCTCACATGGACTGACACATTGTCACTCGGCACGTGTGGTGCAGCAGTAGCTGTGGCCTCCGAATACAAATTGTCAGAACAATTAGTTCCTTGCTCCTTATGAACAACACAACAGTTTAACAGCCATTGACTGCACTGAATCAACATCAGAGACTCAAACTGTGAGGAATCAGTGGTTCAAGGCAGAAACTTACACTAAACTTTATAATTCCCTAGTTAGGCCTCAACTGGGGTACTGTGTCCAATTTTGGGTGCTACTCTTCAAGAATGATGCTAAAGCCTTGGTGACAATGTAGACAAGGTCCGCTGCACGGCATGGTTGGAGGAGGAGGGGCATCACTCTTATGGAGAGATAAGAAAAAATGGAATTAATTGCTTTAGTGCAGAAAGGTAAATGGGAAATTTAATAGAAGTGTTCAATATTTGAAGTAGCTTTGTAAAGCATGACTAAAGAGCAATTGTTTTCACTGGTGAGTCAGTCAGTAACCAGAAAGTGTATATTTGAGGCAACTGGGGTAAAAGTAAATCTGGTAGCTTAGTGATAATCATACGAGAGTAGTCAATTCTAACGGCCATGTGGAATATTCTCCAGAGTTCAGATTCCCCACCATAGCTTAGGGAATTCAATTCATGGAGTAAAATGCAAACTTTAGCCTCAGAGTGAAGGGACAACCCTTTAGAACTGAGATGAGGAGAAATTTCTTCAGCTGGAGAGTGATGAATCTATGGAATCATTGCAGCAGAAGGCCGTTGAGGCCTCGTCACTGAGTGTATTTATGACAGAGACAGATAGATTATTGGTTAGTAAGGGGATCAAAGGTTACGGGGAGAAGGCGAGAGAATGGGGTTGAGAAATGTATCAGCCATGATCGAATGGCGGATCAGACAAGAGGGGCCAAATGCCCTAATTCTGCTCCTATAGCTTATTGTCTTATGATCATGAAGCTATTGGATTGGATTGGATAAATCCTTATGGTTTACAAATGTCATTAAGGAAAGGAAGTCTAACATCTTTCTTTGGCTTAACCTCTGTGTGCTTCTAGACCCAAGGCAAAGTGGTTAACTCTTTACTGCCCTTTCAAATCGGCCTCAAAAGCCAGTCAACCTGATGCAGGAGAATGCACCATATGGATTGCACAGATTCAAGAAATTGATTCACCACCACCTTCCCAAGGGGCAATTAGACATCAGTCTCACTAGGCAATATTCACAATCTAAGAATGAACACTGACGGGAAAAAAATCAATTACAAGCAATTGTTGCGTTCTGGAATGCACTGCCTCAAAAGAATGGTAGAAGTGGATGCAATAGTGACTTGTAAAAAGGAATCCATTTGTAGGAGCACAGGAAAAGAGGAGTGGGGTGAAACAATTTTTTAAAAAGTTAATTCATGGGATGTCGTAGCTAGGCCAGCATTTATTGTCCATCTCCAGTAAAGAGTCAATCCCCATTGCTGTGGATCTGGAGTCACATGTAGACCAGGCCATTAAAATAAATCAAAGAACTGTGGATGGAAATCTGAAACAAAAACAACTTGCTGGAGAAACTCAGCAGGTCTGGCAGCATCTGTGGAGAGAAAACTGAGTTAATGTTTTGAATCAAGTGACTCTTCTTTAGAACATTTAAAAGTCACTGGACTCAAAATACCTATTTTCATAGGCCAGACCAAATAGGTAGGCCACATTTCCTTCCCTAAAAGGCATGAGTCAAACAAATGGGGTTATAGCAACCAACAGTGGTTACATAGCTACCAAAGCCAAATTGATTTTTAACTTCCAAGACTCACTAAATTCAAGCTTTACCACCTGCCATGGTGGGATTTGAACTCATGCTCCCCAAAATTCATTTTGTGGCTATGGATTACCAGTCTATCCAGAAATGATACCATTACACCACCACCTCACCCTGGGGCTGATCCAACAGATCAAAATGACCTCCTTCTGTACTGTAAGATTCTATGATTCAACCATGGCACATCTTTAGCCATGCAGGTGCAGATTCTTGTGTGAGAGGAAACTTCAGGGTTTGCAAAATACAAAAGTCATTGAAAAAGTAGGCACACCAAAAAAAAGTGACAATTATACATTTCGTTATGGCTTGAAGGTGCTTTAGCTATGCAGAGGATGCAGAATTGTGGTGGGTGAAATGGCAAAATTAATTGTTGAACTTAATTAGAGAATAGATAGCTACCTCTGAAGCTAGTTGCTCTGACAGTTTTGACATTGCACCAAACAAGTTTTTCCTACTGCTGGTAATGTAAATGTGGCTTTTACTAAAAGTGCTTCTTAAATTCCTGTTCCACTGTTTTGTTAGTAACAGAGAGCCCCAATAGATGTTTTGTGTTAAAATTTGACTGAATGGTAGGCAAACAGCTAAGTTTTCCTGATTAAGAGAATGAAGTCAAACCACTACAGGACTGCTCCCACATCAGACAGAGACAGCTGGTCGTGGTTTAACCTGAGGGTCATCATGTCTCTGACAAAATGTGAAGTTGAGAAGGTGCTCAGCTGATGTGTGAATTAACTCATGTGGTTGTCCAGCCAACTGAGCTAACCAGTCCTTTGAGAGTAGTGTGTAGTTAATAGTATAACTTGGATCTTCTGGCATTTGCATCACTTTTAACTGTGCAGTGGTCTCTGGTTAACACTTGCAGCATTACAGAGCTGTTATAAATAGTGGTGTGCTTATAATCATCTTGTTTTTCTAGGATGGCGCTGTAGCATGTAATTGAGCCCATAATGCCTAACAGCTGTGATAAAGGTGCATTTTGTTTTTTGTACAGAGTGTGCACTGGGCATCATGGGTCAACACAACTTTTTTAAACATAAAATTGTAAAAGTTAGTGTTCTTAAATCCGCTGCAAATCACAATTTTTACCCGCTTCAGCAAGAAGTTACAACCAGCAGTTAAACAGCTGTCCCCTTCTGTGACATGACTGGCCAAATAAATGCCACGTATTCAAATATGCCTCATCTCCCAGATTGGACATTAATCCAAGAAATATGCAGCTTTCTTTTGGAGAGGAAGTTAAGGGGAAATGCACTATTCTGACTGTATTGCTAAATTATGAGGATTGAAAATTCTCATCCTTGTGTTCACATCCCTCCACAGCTTCCCTATCTCTGGGACTTTTTCCAGATTCACAACACTGTAACTCTCCAATTCTGGCCTTGTATGCATTCACAAATTCCTTCACTCCACAGGCTGTCAGCTGTCTAGTCTCAATTCCCTCTGTAAACTTTGCTTGCCTCTCAAACCCTTGGTCCATCCTCTAGAACTAGGGGTCACGGATTAAAATTAAGAGGTTGCCCATTTTAAAACAGAGATTAGGTCATTTTTTTATTATGTTATAGGGTTGTGAATCTCTGGAATTCTCTTCCTGACAAGCCCTTGGAAACAGAATCTTTGAATATTTTTAATGCAAAGAAGATAGATTCTTGTTAAGCAGGCGGATGAAAGGTTCGAGGCGTGGGCAGGATTGCAGATTTTTGGTTACAATCAAATCTGCCACGATTTTATTGAATGGTAGAGCAAACTCAAGGGGCTGAATGGCCTAGGCCTGCTGTTTGTTCATATGTTCATTGGGCTTCTAAAAATCAAACCTCTTTTCCAAGCCTCTAGTTGCTTCTTCCAATGCTTCCTCATGTGCCTGGATGCAAACCCTGCTCCTATAAAGCACCTAGGTTTTTATAAAGGCATTTCAAGTGCCATATAAATGCAGTTGTTGTTGTGACTGCCAGTCCTTCACCCTCTGGTCTGAGAAGTAGTGCAATGCTAGTTTCTTGATTATTGTAGGATCTGAGTCCTTGAGGGAGGGTGTTGAATTAAATGCCGCAGCAAAGCTGTACATTGAAAATAATAAGAGGTGGAGGAGTTGATTTGATTTTATTTATTATTGTCACGTGTACCTAGGTACACTGAAAAGTGTTGTCTAAGGTGCTTTACAGGCAGATCAAACTATACAAGTGCATTAGGCTGACAGAACAGAGTGCAGGATACAATGTCACAGCTGCCGAGCTTGCTAGAGTTTGTAGCAGATCATCTCATTACAGAGTAGATGGCTGCTAATGTGAACAAGATTGCTAATCCTTTATTATGATCACCTCAGATCTGGAACAGCATATCAGTGCTATTAAAATCCCAAGTGGGTCTAACTATGCACACTTTAAAAAGGAATATACTATAGTAGGACCTCAAGTATTCTGACATCTCAAGGCCAGCAATGACCTTCAATTTTAAAATTGCAACATGTTTGTGCCACGTGTAGTTCCTTTCTCCCTGCCTCAACCGACCAACACCTTTCTGAATCTTCCCATTCCTCTGCTAAAGGTGCAAACTTGCATTTGGGCTATTGTTCTTCGGTAAGCCTAGCCAAAGCTAACTGTGTAACATGCCCATTCTCCCATTCCTGAGTCTGATTAGTCAGCATTGACAAATTATTTACCTGTGAACAAAGGAAAATCTGCCATTGTATAGTACCTTTCCTGGTCTCAAGGTGTCTGAAAACATATTACAGCCATGGAGGTACTTCTGAAGTTTAGTAGCTATCTCAATGGAGGGCAATACATCAGCTGATTTCGCACAAACAGGAATATGATAATGACAGGATCATTAGATCTCTTGATCATGTCAATAGATTATTGTCCATGACACTGGAGAGAGGACCACTGCTCTTGTTTGAAAAGAATGCCTTGAGATCTTTTATGTTCACTCAGGAGGGCGGGAAGGGGATGACCGAGTGGTATTATCACTGGACTGTTAATCCAGAGACCCAGGTAATGTTCTGGGGACCTGGGTTCAAATCCCACCACAGCAGATGGTGGAACTTGAATTCAAGAAAAGAAATCTGGAATTAAGTGTCTAATGATGACCATGAGACCACAGCCAATTGTCAGGAAAAACCCATCTGGTTCACTAATGCCCTTTAGGGGAAGGAGACTGCCATCCTTACCTGGTCTGGCCTACATGTGATTCCAGACCCACAGCAATGTAGTTGACTCTTAACTGACCTCTGGGCAATAAATGCTGGCCTAGATAGCAGTGTCCTCATTCTGTGAATAATATAAAAGTAGGAAGTCCACTCCCAAAAGTGAAGTACTCCACAGAAGTGTAGCTTAGACTTTAGAATGGGACTTGAGCTTATGAAATGGAGGCCTTACACTTTGCCTTATATTTTTCTTCATTCTTTCATTTCATGCAAATTATCATAACCTGGATTTGATGCCCATCTCTAATTTCTCTTAAATGAAGAGCCTTGCTCGGGCCATTTCAGAGGGCAATTAGGAGTCAGCCACCTAGCTGTGGGTCTGGAGTCACATGCAGGCCATACTAAATAAGGACAGCAGATTTCCTTCCCTAAAGGGTAACAAATGAATCAAATGGGTTTTACAATGACTAACTATGGTTTCACGATAACTCATTGAGATTAGCTTTGTGTTTCAAACGTTATCAATTGAATTCAAATTCCACCAGCTGCTGCTGTGGGATTCGAATACCTGTCCCCCAAACATTAGCCTGGTTTTCTGGATTACAAGTCAAGTAATGGCAACATCTCCCCCATCTCAGGGCAGCCCCAGAACCTGTCCTCACTCATTTCTCTCCAGCTAGGTTAGGATGGAGAGGTTGGGGTGACCTTTATTGGAGCCGAGCAGGTCTGATAGAGGAGCAGAAAACTCTAGGAGGTTTAGATGAGCCAGACAAACAAATGTTTTCCCATTAGCTGATTGTACAAGCATGAGCAATCTGAGAATTTAACTTTGGGCAAGAGATGCAAGAGATGTGACGACCATTAATCCAGAACCTCAGGCTGATGCCCTTGGGACGCGGGTTCACATCCTACCGTGGCATTTGGTGAAATTTGAATTTCACTGTGTTTTTTTAATCTGGAATTAAAGCACTAGCTTACTGATGATTGACATAAAAATGTATCTGGTTCACTCATATCCTTTAGGGAAATGTGGATTTTTGCTGTCGTTACCTCTTATGGCCTAGGACCCCAGACCCACAGCAATGTGGTTGACTTTTAACTGCCCTCTGAAATAGTCCAGAAGCTACTCAGTTGTATGATACTGCTACAAGATCTCAACAAAGTCCAAACAGCACTGTGGGTGTTCCTACACAGCAAACGGTTCGAGAAGGCAGCTCATCACTGTTTACTCCAGAGCATTTAGAGGATGGTTAATAAATGCTGACTCAGCCAGGGAAATCCAGTGAATTTAAAAAAAACTTTTTTGCATTGTGAGTGATAATGCCCTGGAAGTCATTGCTGGTGGAATTAGAGAGACTGGATAACTTTAAAAGGAAACTGTTTGGGAAAAATAATTTTGTGGGGCTACAGGAATAAAGCAGAGGAAATGGGATTGATTGTGTTGCTGTGCAGGGAGCAGGTATGGACTAGATGGATCAAATAGTCTCCTTCTGTGAAGTAAATGGCTCTGAGACTGCACAGCTCTATAATAATGGATGTAGGAGCTATAATCCTCCCTGCTAGGTCAAGTAGTCTAACTAGGCCAGGAAGTAAAGTCACCATAATCCCAGAGGACCACAGGGCTGTTCTCTCATTACAAAGAGACGACTGGTAGTGGTTTAGGCAAAGGGAGAGGTTGAGAAGAGAAGGCCTTCATGGTAACTTCAGCCTGTGTGGGAATTGACTGGCATCATTCTGTATCACAAACTGGTTATCCAGCCAACTGAGATTACCTCAAGGTGCCACTATACAAAGTCATTTACACATATTAACAAAATAGTGTCTGAAAGTGCTTGATGGCCAGGCAATTGAGGTTCTATTGTATGTGGAAAACCCGGAACCTATAAAGGTGGCATGAGCCTGGTGTAAAGTCAAACACACTGTAATAATTGAAGAGAGGTAATTTTACACAACAGGTTCTTTAACAGTGCTCGGATACAGAAAGCTTTGTATCTGCTATTGCTATGTACCATCTGCTGTAACAAAATCAGAATACTGATAGCAATGAAGGAGATCAAAGAACATATGTCAATAGTGATAAGCAATTAATTAGTGATGCCTAGGGTTGAGGTCTCAAAAGCAATTTAATTCTTCAGAGGAATGTCTTCAGTAAAACAACAAAAATTCAACTCCTCTCTGTCTTTAAAAATCGAAAGGACTGTTGATGCTGTAAATCAGAAACAAAAACATGTTGCTGGAAAATCTCAGCAGGTCTGGTAGCATCTGTGAAGAGAAATCAGAGTTAACATTTTGGGTCCAGTGACCCTTAGGGTCACCAGACCTGAAACATTCACTCTTCTTTCTCTTTGCCTTCTTTGGAAGCAACAACCATTACTTGCCTTTATTCAGCCCATTTGACATAGCAAAATATCCCAAGACACTTCGACAGGAGTGTTACCAAACAACATGTGGCAACCTTGCTATATTAGGAGATATTAGAAATGTTAATGACCAACCCCTTGGCCAGTCATGAGTTGTAATGAATGTATTAAAATGGGAGAGTGAGTTGGAGAGGCAGAAAGATTTACAAAAGAAGATCCAACTCCAAGGCAGCTAATGCCTGAAGTGAAGTGATTAAATTCAGTATACAGGATGCTCAATTCAATGGAAAGTGGACTTCAGATGGAAGTCACAGAGACCATGGATCGATCTGGAAACATTGTTAAGGATTGGGAGAACATGTAAGCCACTGAGCAAACCAGTGATAGGTGAATAGATCTTGGTGCGAGTTAGGATGTGAACTTTATCCCAATCAACAAAACCACCTCTAGTGTACGTCAAATGTATGTCCAGTCTAAACTGGCATCACAATGATTTTGGACATTCACGGGCCTTGGCTGCAAAGTATTTTGAGGACCTTTCCCTGTTTAATTAGGAAGCCATGATGTGGAGGTGCCAGTGTTGGACTGGGTGGACAAGGTCAGAAATCACACAGCACCAGGTAATAGTCCAACAAGTTTATTTCCAAATAAACCTGTCCGACTATAACCTGGTATTGTGTGATTTCTGACCAAATTAGGAAGCATCACCAGTGAAACACCTTTGAAAAACTGGGACACATCTGTTGGAGAACCCATGGGTGTCACCAGGAATGTAAATTGAAACCTCCCCAAACTCATCCCACTGTTATGAACAGATATTAAGAACGAGGTTGGATGCTTCTCTCGAGTTTAAAGGGATCACATGGAATTAGGTCTCTTCAGTTGGTCACTCCTTATAGTTGGCAATGGCAGTGGTAAAGTCACCATAGTCCTTTTAGACCATAGGACTGCTCTCTCATTAGAGAGAGACAAGTAGAAATTATTTAACCTGAGGGTCACCATGCTGCAGGGGAAAAGTTGTAAAGGAGAATCTGGAATGGTGACTTCAGCCAGTGTGGAAATGAAACCAATACTGTTGGCATTATGCTGCATTCCAGCCAACTGAGCTAACCTACTCCCTTCCCTCCTCCCTGCTTTGGTACAAGGCAATCATTAGCTGGACAGCCACCAAAAGATGGAATCATAAAGAGAGCATGTCTTTGGAATAGACTAAACACTTAGGCAAAAAGTGAACTACAAGGAATTAACATTTCATTGTTCACAGATCTGCTTCACATATTTCTGAATGCTTTCACTTAATCAGCAAGTGCTGCTGGTATCATTAATGGTCTCAAAACCTGAAGGTGTGAGGCAGCTGAGTTAAGACAGAGGCTTATTATGGAATGATTCCGGAGTTTGTGGTTGTATATAAAGTAGTCAAAGCCCATCTCCCAAACAGCCAGGCCCAGTAACGCCATTAGTCCTCTGTTTTGCCCTGCTGACCGCAAGAAAAGTTGAATCAAGCTGTATGTCTCAAAACTTGATAAATGTGGAAAAAAATTAAGCAAAAACAAAAAAAAATTGGTTTCAATGAGGAGAGTGCCAACAATGATTCCCAATAACTGCCTGAGTCTCACGAGACCAGAGACTCTGAGACTCTTCAAAGAAGACACGTGACACAATTAACTGATTAGGCAACAACATCTTCTGATACCCCAATCCTAGGACAGAGTTTGTGATCTTAGACATGGCTTTGAGGAGGGTGTTGGGTATAAGCTTTGCCTTTAATTATTCTTACATTGTATGTGGCCATCACTGGCAAGGCCAGCAACTATGGCCTAACCTTAACTGCCCCTTGAGAAAGTGTGCCACCTGCCAGGTCCATGTGTTCTCTGTAGTTGTTTGGCACAACTGGGTGATTTGCTGCGCCATTTAGGGTCAACCACATTGTCAGAAGTCACATATAGTCTGAATCAGGTGAGGAAAGCACATTTCCATTAGTAACTGGTTCAATTAATGATGATTTTGTGTTGATAATCCCTTGTCATTTGTTTGTGGCAAGAACCTCCATGTGGAGTGTGTTAACATGGGAAGCTGTTATGCTGCAGTTCCCACATGGTTCTTGCTGATACAGAAATTCTCCTTCTCTTACTGTCTGGCATATTGGAACAGAGGAACAGGAGTAGGCCATTCAGCCCCTCAATCCTGTTCTACCATTCAATAGGTTCATGGCTGATCTGTGGCCTAACTCCATATACCAAAGCAGGCACCTTGGTAGAATTTACAGTTTTATAAGGCTGTATTACTATACATCTCCCTTGGCTATAAGTCTTGGAGTGACATTCGAACCAAGTGCTGTTGGCTCAGAGATGGGGGCACTACCCTTAGCAGCACAGAGGTTTTTGCTGCATGACTAACTTTCGGTGCTAGACTTTGTGAATTAATTTCAAATTCCACCAGCCACTATAGCAGCATATGAACCCCTGTCATCACACAGCCAGGCCCTCTGGATTTCTAGACCAGTGACATGAACACCATTTCTCCCATCCTGGTAGCTCCTTCCCCATCACACTAAACTTTCCCCAGGATAGATTAAACCAGGGTGGCTACACCTTTGCAGAGAATTGGGAGGGTTTCCAGTCTGGGACCATAGACAACTGGGAGGAACTGAAGCCAGTGTCAGAGACGGGGAGACCTTCGAAGAAATGAAAGTGATATTGTGTGAGTTTTTGAGATAACAAGCATGGGGCTGGATGAACACAGCAGGTCAAGCAGCATCATCCTGCTCCTATGATGCTGCTTGAC
>JAHRHZ010000086.1:10462410-10501732 GCA_024137785.1 Ginglymostoma cirratum | reverse complement strand
GTCAAGCAGCATCATAGGAGCAGGATGATGCTGCTTGACCTGCTGTGTTCATCCAGCCCCATGCTTGTTATCTCGGATTCTCCAGCATCTGCAGTACCTTTTATCTCTTGTGTGAGTTTTTGTTCCGTTTTCAGTTTAGTTTGAAGGTGGCAAGGCATCTTTCAATGGATTTTGTGGAATCATGCACATTTCCCTCCTCCCCAGGACCTGTAAAAGCCTCTGCCCTCCTCCCCTACACCGCCAGAGCCCTGTAAACATGCTCCCCAGGAACTAGTCGTATTGGTTCCTGAAGGATTGAACACTGCGCTGCCCTGCATAATACAGAACTGCATTGTCAAGAGGCCTGGCTGTAGGTCAGCTGACCAACTATCAGCTGATCACCAGAGCACCCAAGAGTGGATCTGTGTGCTATTTTTAGTAACAGATTAGTGGACATTCCGAGCTGCCCCATTTCACTTTAGCGTTCTTTTTTGTCTAAATGGCTAGATATCTGTGTTAATAGATCAAAATACACTGACCAGAGTGCTCATACATAAAACAGCAAGGGGCAAGTTAAACGCCAGTAAAAACTGGTCACTGACAAATAAAGTATCCAGTTCCTCCAAAGTAAAGTTTAATTGTTACTCTAAGATAATATGAAGATTTTACCTTCAACGTGCATTGACTACAAACCTGGAATTTAGCAGGGAGCAGTCCTCGGCAGTTCATCGTGTGTATGAGAGTTTGTTGGTGATGAATTTTTAAGTGAACACTGGTTGCTTAAATTTATACCTGGCAGCTAAAGAGTGATGTTCAATACTTTCCTTAAAAATGACTAACCCCAAAGGGACTGCGACTGCTAGTCAACTTGGGTTCACACCAGGCGAAATCTCGACAGTTGATAGTATGGCAGTATGTGGAACTGCAAGGCCACACACATACAAGTCTCAGAAACGGCTAAAAGCAACGACACGTTCACCAAGAGCTTCAGTGTGATCTTGTCTTTCAATGTCTGTTGTCGCCATTTCCCCGCCCCCCTTCTCCAAGAGCACACACACACACCAATGACTCAGGGCAGCTGAAAACACGAAAGTTGTGAATCACACATAATCTTAGGGACCCTACCCACCCCTTCTCAGATTGAAAGGGGTAACACTTAAACATTTGGGATATTTTTCAGTTAACCTGATCAGAGATATTATTACGATGCCTTTGGAGCAGGTGGGACCTGAACCCGGGCCTCCTAGCCCAGTAGGTAGGGACACTACCATTAGGCTAGGACGGCAGTGCGGTTGGGACTGATATTAACATGGGAGAAACGCACACTGATTTTGTTTGCTTCCTCTTAAAGCGGTACACGAAGCATTTTAATCAGTTTTTGATAGCAAGTGGGTGTGTGAGCGTTAGAGAAGAGGGTCGAGGAAGGCAATGAGCTCACGTCCTGCCCCGCTGCTGGGTATCTGCAAAGCCCCTTCTACCCCATCCGAGGAAACCATTAGCGATTGCTGCCAGTGGATCTGTCCTTTCTGTTGTCTCTCCCTCTCCCTCTCTCTCTTTCTCCTGTCGCAATGCTGCCCGTAACCTGCCTGGGACTGGGTACTAGGGATCCTGGGCAGCTGATTGACGTTTCGGGTTGGAAGGAGAGGCAGCAGCGGTAGACGTGACTCGTACAAGAGTGGGGAGGGGTAGAGGTAGCAGGCGATTTCTGCAACAACACACTCAAATAGACTTCAGACCTAGACCAGCTCGCACCCAAACCTTCCCAAGCGCCATAAATGTAACTTATTTGAAACCAAAGAGAGCGAGAGCTTCCTTCCAATCCCCATTGTCCCCTTCCAACACAGGCACAAAAAAAAATTTTTCAGGCAGCATTTTACAAATCCCTAACGCAAGTTACGTATAGTTGCAATCGCTGGTATCCACTTCTCTCTATGTATTTTTTAAAAGGCAAGAATTTTGGATACTTATATTTGAAAAAAAAGTGGATATGAATGCCTTCTTTCAAGTATAAAGCGGCGTGATAACTTTGGCGAACAAAACACAGCGATTGCAGTCAGACTACAGACTCACTCCCTCCCTCTCTCCCTCTCTCTTCGCACAAGCAGGACAAACCCCAGGTTCCGCGGGCTGTAGGAGCGGCGCGTTACTATCTCTGTAAGCTTGCCAAATTCCCCTCCCTTCTCTCTCTGTCTCTGTCTGAAAGCGGGAGAGGGTTCTGTCCAGAAAAAAAAGGAGTCGTGTATACACCGTCAACTCCGTTGTGTTTTCTTTATCGGGGCGGGAGGGGGGAGTGATCAACGAAAGAAAAGTTTCCATTCGAACTCAAGTTTCTGCTAGTATTCACTTCACACGGACAATACAAATGTTGAGAGAGAAACGGGAATGCGATTAGAGGGAGTGAGAAAATTACTGCCCTAATTTTTTCAATAAATAAAATATTTTTGTGTGTTTTCGTTGAAGGGAGAGAGAGGGAGGGGAGATTACTGGAGCTCTGATGACTCCCATTACAGGGAGAGCGAATCGTCAGACAGAGAGGAACGCAAGCGGCGGTGTCACTGCCTCTGAGGGAAAGGCAGCCGTCTGTTTCCGAGCGCCTCATATCGTCCAGCGATCTTTGCAAAGTTTGACAAATCGGACGCCACTGCAGGGGCTTTATTTTCCTCTCATTTTTGCTTCCTCCCCCCCCTTCCCTCTCTCTCTCTCTCTCTCTCTCCCCCTCTCTCTCCAAGTCAACATTGCCAGGTCAGTTTCATTACGTCACGTGTAACTGACCACCTCTCCCCCCACAAAAAAGCTGAGAAAGTTTTTGACAACAATCTTTGCGGTGGATTGTGCTTTCTTCTGTATGCTGCTTGTGTTGTTAAAGGCTGTGAAACGGCAGCGTGCACAGTGCAGCGTGTATTTTTTTTCTCGTCCACTCTTTCTCTTTCTCTCTCTCTCACACACACTCAGACTTCAACGTTGTGTTAACTTTCGCTTTCAGAAGTTCAAGGCCGGGGTTACAGTTCAGGATGGAAAATAGACTCCTGCACAGAGTCTGAAACCGGCTTTCTAACACAACTCATTCTCCACCGCAGTAACTATGTACTCCCCGCTCTGCCTGACTCAGGTAATGGTCTTTGGCTCCGCTGGATTTATTTACAATGATTTTCTTTTCTATAAAATAAGAAAGAAGATATTGAATGCAAAATGCGAATGTTTTACTTTTGTTCCAATCTGTGTCTCTCTCCCATCCGCACCACACGCCTCCACCCCCTCCCCTCCCCACCCCACCGCCACCCTTCCTACCCTGGTTGTGTGTGTGTTTTTCGTGTCTCTCTCTCTCTCTCTACGGAATGTACATTGACGGCATCAATCCAGATTCCTCTGTATTCCGGCACATGGCTGTCATTACAGAAAATGGCGGTTACCCCAAATTTATACAAATTCATCTCCAATCTGGAATAGCGGCCTCAATGTCAGTGCTATAAGAATAGAGGGAGAGAACCAAAAAACAAGGCGGGTGTGTCATGAGTTATTGCTAACTTGTTTGCAGTTGAATTTTGAAATGGGCGTAAGGCCTGTGTTTATATTGTTCCCCTGTACTCTTTTCAGGAGTGGGTACAATTTGTAATTTGACAGGAGTTTAGTGCATTCTTCGTATTGTAACTGTCAATTGTGGCGTGATCTGGTCTGTACAATATTAGGTAACAGAAATTGTATGTGTGTGCTTTTTAAAAAAGGCCGATTCCGAGCTGAATCTATCTGGCAGTGTCGCTGCTCATTGTGATGAATGTTTCTGTGCAGTTATGGGAAGTTATGTAAAAGTTATACTAACATTTAAAAAATATAAGACAACAAACCTGCTCTAGATTTCTAAATGACGAAACTCATTCCAGAAATATTTTGCGTGAAATAAATATCCTCTGACTTTGGAAGTGTGATGTGATGTGATGTATTTAGAAATATATCTATATAATCCTTGCGCTGATACTGATGCTGGGTATTGTATGGGAATGGGACTCTATATTACATCTATTTAGCAGATGTAAATAGGACTTGGGGTTTTGTCGGTGGCCGGCGAATTAATTTTCTTTTCACGGTGACAAGCAGTTCACTCGGTGTAGGAAGCATCCAATAGAACTGGAATTGCCGAACTCACTACCCTTCCTCATTGAACATCAAAGGACACCTTCCTGTCCAGCGCTGGCTTGTTGTACGTTGAGAGCTGCCCACCCCAGCGTTATAACCGAGGACTGAAAGATTAAAATTAAACCAGAAGCAGAAAAAAATCAAAACTGGAGATGCTGACAAGCAGTTGCCAATCATCGTTGGAGGGAGAAACATTAAGTCTGTGCCCTCCGGAATTTCAGCATCTGTAGTATTTTATTTTACTTTTGCATGGATATTGCCTCCTCTCTCGTAGGTACCAAGCCGAGACTTTGGCAGTGAAAATAATCTTAAACCCCCAAAGTTTTAGCTTTTTGTGCATCTAAGAGACTCGTTTTGATTGTTGTCAGTTAGTTACAGACCCTCTCTTTCATAAGCAAGGCATAAAGAAACTAATATCGCTCAATCTGCCCGTTTGGTCAAACTCGTATATTCAAAATTGCAAAACTTGGCGTGAACCTCGCAGTGGTAATGGGACCTTCGGCAATTTTGAATTTAATGTACGATTGCCTGTTGTTTACAAAGATTTACCCATCCCTCCCCACCCCAACCCCCTCCCAAAAAAAAAGAAAATCCGATCAAATAATAACAGCGTTTGCAATACCGGCCCATCCAACAGATTCTGCGGTGTGTGATACAATGGAAAGGTCGTGAGAATACACAGATGAAGCTCGTTAATAGCGCTGTTTATATTTTCAAAACCCTATCTTCCAATTTATCAAAAGGAAAGCTGACTTTAAAAAAAATCATTGTCCTAATAAAAAGTGTGCTCTGAAGGAAAATAAACCTTAAGGAGCGAAAGCGGAGGCGGTGAACACCTGGGTCCTCACAGACTGTGTTATTTTAAATCTGCCTGTGTATCTCTCCGTGTTCTCTACAGAGTTCATACGGAGGAGGTGACGCTAAATCGTGCTAGATTAACATTTGAAAATAAAATCGCGCTCTCTTGAACTTTTTTCAACAAGGCGTGCAGGTTTTAGTTTAAATTCAGTTTTCACTTGCAAATATGTCAGACCTTTGAGTTTTGTCACTGGAGCATTACTCTAGTACATGCGGGTCCTATTGTGTGTCCCACTTACTTAAATGCTTGTTCATTCATTAAGAAGTGACGGTAGTGATTAATTCCGTATTTGTGACAAAATATGAATTAATAATGCGTAAGAGTATTTTGAATGGTCGCTGTGCCTATTTATAAAGTGTGATTTGTGAGGAATGGAGTGAATTCAGTTTTTTTTTCCCGGACACGAATTCCTACCAGCTTCTTCATTCTGGAATATTTGGACGAGGGTAAATGTGGGTTTGCGAGAGCGCTGCTCCGTTTAACTCTTTCTGTGCTGGGTCTATTCAGAACCGTCAGATATTACAATGGACTAATTCATTGCCTGTGCGTTTTCAGGTTGCGCTGGGGACGGTGTGTGAGGGTGATTACAGTCTGATTATAAACTTTCACGTGTGCACTGTCCAGTCTTATGTTCTGCGCTATTGATATTGGAGGAAACAGGAGATGGGGGAGCACATGCAGTTTTGCAATGATGCAGAGCACAGTCCGACACTCACGATCACTGTCCTGACTTTGTGCATCAGGCTCCCCTTTCGCATACTCTTGGCCCAAGTAGCCCTTCACTGGGGTACCATAGGTTACTCAATTGTAATTCACCCATGGATGTTATGTTAACAGAGTAGAGGGAGACATGCCTCAGTCGCCTCTTATCTAAGCCAGACATTCTCTCAATCGCGGGATTCCCCTTCGGCGCTTAACTGCGCGCTATTCGACTGGGCGGGGATTCACAGTGCAAAAGATGGCTCGGGGAAGAGGGCTAATAACGGGGTCGGGAGGGGCAAAATGTGGAGGATTATCCGCCCACAGCCCAAATTGGATCGGAAGCTGGACTCCGGTCGTTTCTTTTACCCCTTGTCTCCCACATTCCCCCCTTCTCTCGCTTCTTTTGACGAAACCCTGGAGGGGAGGGAGAGCAGTTATCATACCCTTAGCACCAACTCTATCACAAAGAATCAGAGATGAGGTGTGAGGATTGTGTGTGTGTTTTTTGTAATAATTTGGGAGACAAGTTGGAGGGTGGTGGTGTGCGAGTGTCTTTTCCTCATGGTTTTCCCATTGCGTTTGAAAATAGTTGAGTTGACAGCAGAATAAAAAAAATGCCTTCAGAAGGACAAAATAATATCATGAAATGCCGAGGGACGTTCAACTCTATCTCGGGACCCAGTGCAACTTTCTTTTCAAAGTTCAGTGTCTAATATCGACTCGCTTCCTCGACAACCAGGGATTATTATGAGAGGCATAAAATTATAGAGGTTTCTGTGTTGATAATGCAGATTTCCTAAAAAATTGAACGAGATATATGTCTGAGTTGAGAGTGCGAGGGCACAAATTATAGATTGGGTGTTTGTCAGTACACGTGTTGTCAGAAAAAAAGGTGTCTGAATGTTGGCTGGGTTTGACATTCGCTGGCCACTGGTTCAATGGATGAATTATTCCTGATATCTGTTCGACCCTTTTGTTAAACCAGCGAAGGAAATTCGCGCGCCTGTGTTGCATTCCGCTCCGAATGGTTCAGTTAGGCGAGGTAAAACGGGATACGCATGCTGAAAGAATTGGACAAAAAAAAATACCCCGGCATTTCCAAAACCATTCATTCCAAAGGGAAGGGCTTTCAACTGGGACATTTTGCCTGTTCCTTGCTAATAGGACCCTATACACCCTTTCCATTATATTTGCCAACGTGTTGTTTTTTTCTCCCAGTTAGAATGTTAAGAGTCTGTTGTCAAATGAAGCAAATTAAGGCACCTCTTCCCGTTTCCCTTTTAAAAAAAGTCTGCGGCATCTTTGTTTTGCAAGAGAACTGTGAATGGCAAATTGCATTCTTATAATTTTTTCTCGTTAATCCCCTTCCCCATTTCATTTTCATGGGTTCATTTTCTCCTCTCTGTATTGGCAGTCTAAGAGGCGGGGATTGTAATGGCTTGCCTTCGGAATACAATGGCTTTTCGTATTGTATGGAGAATAGCAGATGGCGAATTATAGGGTGGCACGCACTCGTGGGGTCTTCGTCTGCTTAAACCACCGGGAAGTCACCAATGTACATGATTCAGCATCAGTCCAAATTCTCTGTTAAGCTATTGCATTTTTTAGTGGGTTTGGGGGTGATCTTGTTGCGTTATTTTACTGGCGAACCTTTCTGCTCAGGGTTATTTCAACCACCAACCCTTCTCGCTTCCCCTCTCCGCTCTCCAAAACCACCAAAACGAATAGTCCCCTGACGAGGTTACCTGTCTGTTTGGTGGGTTCTGCTTCAAGCTTTATGCTTGGTTCAGCGAATAGTATTGGTGGCTCTAAGCCTAAAGGGTTATTTTTTCAGTGGAGTTAGAGGTGGTGAGGTTCAAGTACCCTCTCCAGATCCTTCAGTGCAAACCCAGCTCCTAGTGCAGTCGAGAAGGAGTGCTGTCCTGTCTGAGATGCCACTTTGGGTGAAAATATTACCCAGAGACCCTGGTTGCCCTTCCAAGTGATGTGAGAGATCCCATGGAGGAGAGTATGCGGTGGGGGCATGTGTGTGGTAACATCTAATATGCAAAGTTACATATAGTTCTTAGAGCTAAAGGGATTAAATGGTATGGGTGAAAGTAGGAACAGGGTGCTGAGTTGGATGATCAGCCATGATCCTATTGAATGGCAGAGCAGGCTCAAAGGGCTGACTGGCCTCCTCTGCTCCTATTATCTATGTTTCTGCTCTGTGACCTGGCCAATACTTATTCTCAACTACTGCCTCTGCTCTCCATTGCATTGTTGTTTGTGGCAGCTTGCTGTGCACTATTTGGCTGTCACCTCATACTATAAGGGTGGCCATATTTCAAATTGACAGGTAAAATATTTTGGGATATGTTGAGAAAGAGAAAGGTCCCATGGCAAAGCAGGGTTGTTGGATTGTGTTACTAGGTTTAGATTTGAAATGTGGATCAGGTGGTTAGCACATCCAACTTAACTTGTACCTTTCCAGCACTAGTCACTTGATCACAGTCACCCTGAGTATTCGCAATTACCCTGGTTGATCATAGACATCAAGGTCACTGAACTGAAACATTAACTCTTGTTTCTCTCTCCACAGATGCTGTCTGACCTGCTGAGTATTCCCAACACTTTTTGCATTTATTGCTGTAATGCATTCAATAGCTTTGGTGTCGTAAAGCTTGCTTAATCAGAATAGTCCAAAATCTATTCTGTACATTATATCAAATCTGTAGTCCAGGAAATGACTTTCTCATTACATACAGCTGTGAAAAAAAACTTTTAAAGTTGCGAGCCTTGATTTTGTTTACTGTTATCAGATTCTCATTTATGTTTTCAAACCCCTCCAACTTCAACCTCTCCACCATCTCTGTAATTTCCTTGAGTCCTGCACACCACTGGGATATCTGCACTCCTTCAATTCTAGCCTCTTGAATATCTCCAATTTTCATTGCTTCACCAAGCTTTTGCTGCTTAGGCTAAAAGAAATGTCTGGAAACCCTTTTCTTTAACCCTGTCACATCTACCTCTCTCTCCTCATTAATACCATCCTTAAAACCTACTTCTATAAGGAATATTTTTGATCATCTTTCATAATATTTCCCATGTGGCTCAGTGTCAAATGGTTGTCTGATTATATACCTTGGGATTGTTCACCATGCTGGATGCACAAATTGTTGCTTTTGTTGTCTGTCAGATTAGAATAGTTTGCGTTTCAATAAATATTCCAGCTATTCCAGCTATTAGTGTAGATTAAATAAACAGTAAATGTTTTTGTAAAATAAGATTTGGCATTGCAGCAGTTAACTCTTAAGTATAGTGTGTTGATATTCTATAGTGTGCATCAGCTGTGTATTTCTAATCATGTTAGAGTAGTATACAATAGAAAACTTTGCATCTTATTTAGAACTTTATCATGCTACTTATAATGAGGTAGGCACTTAACACACATTTTTTGCTTTGATGTGGAATCAAGTTGTTTACTAAGCCAGTACTGCCGTTAGGTCATGCAAAGCATGATCCCATAAACAGCAGCTGGATGAATGGAGAGATCTGTGATATAATTGCATTGAGGAGAATTGTTGGCCCTGTGTCCCCTGTGTCCCTGCAATCACTCCTTCATTGACACATGCTTACCTTCAAATAACACTATCTATGATCCACCAGAATGAGAAATTGGGACCTCAGTTTACCATTTCAGCTGATGGATGGCAGTGCTGTGCTTTCCTCAGTCCTGCCTGAACGGTGTGTTTGAGTAGCGAATGGGATTTGAATCTGCCAACCTCCTACAGAGGCAAAAGCACTGGCAGCTGAGACAAACTGCCAAATCTAAGGTGTCCACTCGAAGCCAAAAGACATAGGGCACCAATGAGCATGAG
The DNA here is from genome assembly GCA_024137785.1 of Ginglymostoma cirratum. Lineage (NCBI taxonomy): Eukaryota > Metazoa > Chordata > Chondrichthyes > Orectolobiformes > Ginglymostomatidae > Ginglymostoma > Ginglymostoma cirratum. The sequence continues at coordinate 10,492,201 of JAHRHZ010000086.1, read as the reverse complement.
CGATAGGCTTTTCGCTAATTGCTAGGGAAACTGAAATTCTGAGCAACGTATTTTTCCATGTATGGACAGGATTGTGCATTCAGAATAGTCTTAGATATTAATGTTAACAATGGATTCATGGCCCTGTGTCTCTGATCGACATACAACGTAAAATATCCCACACAGTGACAGAGTGACAAAGCAATGCTGAAATGACATGATATTTCCTACTCTCACATCCCTCACCTCAGTGTGTCTGGGGTGATATCAGAACCTGAACACTTCACCTGCATCAGCTCCAGGCCAAAGCTGCATGGCAACTTTGCCAAAAAAAATTATGCGATTCCCTTGGGCCTCCAGTGACCGTAACCTTTCATTGAAGCAAGAGGCAGTGCTGAGAAATTCAGAAATATTCACGAGGTTCAAGTGAAGAATTTGTCTTTTTGGGAAAGTTGGGGAGAGGATCTCAAAGGTGAGGGTGGGTTTTAGGGATGAGATATAGAGGACAGATTCAGAATAGCGAAAGTATTGCTGCTGAGAGTAGAATGGAGGCTACGGTTGGAAATGTAGTGGTGGTGACAAACTGGTGCTCAGACATTGGGGAGGGGGTTTAAGGGCAATAGATAAATGCACACAGTCATCTTACCCTTGATATGTAAGGCGGTGTGAGAACAGCATTGAATCCATACAGTGCAAAAAGAGGCCCCGATGCAAAACATCGACTTGCCTACTCCTCTAATTGTGCCTGATCTGCCGTATTCCTCCAGCTCCATACTGTGTTGACATTCCACCAATCATGTCTGCACTGACCCTCCAAAAAGAATCCCACCCCAAACCTCACACAGGGTTTTTAATCATGGCTAGCCCACACATCCCTGGACACTATGGGATAATTTTAAAGCATAGCCAATCCACCTACACATCTTTGGAATGTGGGAGGAAGCCCACAGCGATACAGGGAGAACATGAAAACTCCACAGAGTCTGGATCCACCCAAGGCTGGATTTGGAACGAGGTCCCTTGCCCCGAAAGGCAGCAGTGCTAACTACTCTGCCACCATGCCACCCCATAACTGGGTAAAGTCAGTAAAAAATCTGCCACTCTGGCCTACATTTGTCTCCAGAGTCACTGCAATTTGGTTGACTCTTCACTAAAATGGCCTGGAGATTGTATAGTTCACGAGATGGACAACAATAGCTGGTGATGCCTCTGTCCCATGACACAAGAGAAAAAGTATTAGTGTGGGATAGGAAATGAGCAAGGAAGTCTTGGGTGAATTTGAGTTGGGTTGGAACAAAATTTTTGAGGCCAGGGAAGAGAGACTTGGAGGAATTGTGCTTGGTGGCAGCATAACTGAATCTAAAACAAATGCCAAAAGACTGGTTTGTGGAGCAAATTGCACAGTGAAAGTTGAAGTGCTAAAATATAGTGGAAATCTCTTCCCCCTTTTTTGAGATACGTAAACATAAATTAGTCCAACCACATGATTACACACAGTGGGATTAATCTTGAGGATGGGTGCAAGAGGTCAACCCACTATGTTTGCTTTGAACTATCAATTTACTAGAAAAAATATATCCTGTGTTTAAACAACATGCCTTCAAGGTTCTTGCTCTGAATTTAAATCAGAATTAAAAACATACAATATATTCTTGGAGTTTAAGGAGAAAATCACACTGGAAACCCTCCTTCGTCTTGTTCTGATCTGATCCAGATTAATCTAGATTAATATTGGCTGCTGAGAAGTCACCATTTTTCTGCCTATAATTTACCATTGATATGCATCTCTGTAACTGTTTTTATCCTCCTTACCACCACACATCTCTCATTTTTCCACCTTCCCTTTATAAAAGGCATTATCCCACACTAGCACCAGTGGTAGCTCCAATACCTAAAGCAAGAGACCTTTCTCAAAGCTAGATCCAAGCCAATGGAGGATTCCATGGTGGAGGGGAGGGATAGTTGCTAAAACCCTTTCTTCTGGTGTGGAAATTTCAAATGAGGGGATCTATTCTTAAAATTGGAGCTAGACAGCTCAGGAGGAGGATCAGGCAGCACATTTTCACACTTGCTCTACTCAAAGCCAGATGATGCTGAAGGACAATTAAAATTTTGAAAACCAAAAGTAAATGAGTTTTGTTTGCTTAATGATATCAATGGATAGTGAACCAGCCAAGGTGGGAAAATAGAGTTGGGGTGTAGATCAATTGAATAGTTGGGGGGGAGGTGGGGAAAGGGGTGAGGTGTGGGACGGTCAGAGCATCTGAATGTTGTGAAGTGATTTACAACCAAGGGATAATCTTTATGGGTGCAGCCACTGTTGTTAAGTATGCAGACAGAAGAGGCAAATTGCACAAAGCAAGGGAACATAAGAACATAGGAACCTTGAACTTGGGAGAACATTGAGACAGTTTGGACATTCAATAAGGTCTGGCTAAGCTGGTCGTGATCTCAGCTCCATTTTTCTGTTTGCGCTCCTCCACCCCTCCAGGCCCACCACCACCACTACCGTTGTTTTTGGCTACCTTGTTTATTGAGAGTCTCATTCAGCCTTGAATAAAGTTCAAGACCCAGCTTTCACTATCTTCTGAGCAGACATTCCACACCCTGGTAACTTCTCACGATGAAGAGAAAATAAACCTTGCCGTGTCTATTTTAGAAGTGGGACCTCTGATTTAACTAGGGGGAAATCCCCAGTTCTAGTCTCTCCCCACAGGAAGGAATGTTCTCTTGGTATTCTCCATAACCCCCATCCAGTTACCTCAAGATCTTATACGTTTAAATATGTTCGTCTCTAATTCTTTTAAACTCCAAGGGGTATAGGCCCAAATTGTTCAACCTTCCTTCACAAGAAAACCCCTCATCCCAAGAATGAGTCATATGAACCTTCTCTGGACTGATTCTACTGCAATTATATCTTTTACAAATAAGTGGATCAAAAGTATACATAGTTCTCCAGACATGGTCTCATCAAGGCCCTGTGCAGCTTCAGGAAAACTTCACCAGATAATCTGTTTTGCGTGTTGTTGTTTTGGGAGGACTGTTCATTAGGACTGCATGAATTGTTTGCTTCACCTCGTATAGTGCAGTGGCGTCTTTTATATCCTGTAAGGTGCTCATCCATATGCTATCCTCCATTTCCTTCTCCAGTTTGTAGCTCTTGTTAGGAATTGAATTCCAAGCCACTTCCCTTGTACTCACGTTTACAAATATCATTCATTAGCTCTGAGCACAAACAGTTTCAGCAGAGAAAGTATGACAGTTGGGTTCAATCTTGATCTTACACACTGAGTCTTCATCAGCAGGTGGCCACTAACCTGAACCGACACTCTTATTCCATCACCCAAACCCTTACTTCCTAATCCAGGAGAATCACTGCTCTTCCATTTCAGAGAAGGTTGTCCATGCAAGAGAGAGGCTGGCTTGCCATAGCTCATAGGCTGAAACAGGCACCTACTGCACTGGCATACTCAGAAGCACGTGGGATTATAGGGCATGGCATTATATGCTGACCATTGGTGATGAGTACCTTACTGGGAGGTGAAGATGATGAACTCTTCGTTATGTTTTGAGTGTGGAATGAGGATATGTACAAGGACTGTATATAGAACTAAATGGAGCTCACAGCACAGATACAGCCTGCAGCCCAAGTGGTCAGTATTAGTATTTATTATCCTCATGAACATTCTCCTCTGTCACTTTATAGAAGCCTCTTGGCAGATCCTGCTAGCCCTCCTTCCCTCATGTAGACCTTTTCAATACTAGTGTGTGTGTTTTGTCCTGAAGACATAGAAACATAGAGACTAGGAGCAGGAATAGGCTATTCAGCCCTTTGAGCTTGCTCTGCTATTCAGTCAGATCATGGTTGATCCTCTATGTCAATGCCATATTTCTGCTTTCTCCCCAAACCCCTTGATGTCTCTAAAGTGCCTGTAAACAGTGGAAAAATCAGAGTCTTGATTAATTGACTTTTAACAATGCTGCATCTGGCACATGAAATCTGCAACTTGTGTGTCCATAGAGGGTATGTTTTGAATCCTCAAATGAAGCAACAATTGCCTCACCGATTGTACTGTCCTGTAGCTCTTGAAGATTGTTGCTCCAGTTCTAGCCTCTTCCATGTTCCCCAATTTCCATATTCCCCAATTTCCATTACTCCCACCACTGGAGACCCTGTCTTCAGCTACCTTGGTCCTTAGATTTGGAATTTCCTCTCTGAATCACCCAACCTTTAGATATTTTCTAAGCAGCCTACTTAGGAATCTTATGACATACCTTGGGATCCAGTGGGAACTTGAACCTGGACATCCGAGCTCAGAGGGAGGAATGCTACTACAGCGCCACAAGAGCTCCTCACTCTGCACCCACCATTCTATTCCAGTACCATGCTCCTTAAAACCTCACTGTTTGATCAAGTATTTGATAATTCTCCTGCAAGGCATAAAGTATTATTTCAGTACCTCAAAAGTGCCCTTTCAGTTCATTTTTGTGCTGTTCCATTTATACAGTTGGAGTACAATTTGCAGGCAGGAGGGTTTGTGGTGGGCAGGGGTTTGCAATTGCGATGCTCCACATGGTTGAGATGCCCACTGATACTCAAACTGGTTAAGCAACAAAAGGCTCATGGTACCAAAATAACCAAACATTAGCATGAGCTAATACTCTAGGAACAGGAAATCAGATGCTTTTATTCTTATCCATGGAGGAAATCGTTCAGCTATGTGAAGAAACTAGGGAAGTAGAGAAGCTTAGAGAGTTTTAATAAATATATTCAAAATTAAAAGTAATTTTCATAGAGTTAGGGGAGATGGTGGCAGAGTGTTAATGTCACTGGACCAGTAATCCAGGCTAATGCTTTGGGGACACAGGTTCAAAATCTCACCCTGGCAACTGGTGGAATTTAATAAAATTTATAATTTCTGCAATTAAATTTATACAATTAATAAAATTTGAAATTTGGGGCTACTCTCAGTGACAGTGACCTGGAAGCTACCATCGATTGTTGTAAAAACCCATTTGATTCACTAATGCCCTTTGCAGAATCTACCGTTCTTACCCTGTCTGGCCTACATGTTACTCCAGCATGACAGCAATACGGTTGACTCTTCACCACGCTGTAAAATAGACTACTTCATTCAAGGGCTGTTAGGAATGGATAACAAGTGTAGTAACAATGCCCATTTCCAGTGAAAGAAGAAAACTAATAAAAAGGAACTTTCTAGGATAAAAAGTGTTAGCAACAAGAGGAGATGTTTTTAAAATAATTGTCAGAAGAACCTGAGGAGAGATGGAAGATAATATCTTCACTGTGTGAGAATGGTACGTGAAAGGCTGGTGGAGTAGGATGCAACAGTAACTTTCAAAAGGTAGCTTGATGTGTACTTAAAAAAAATCAGACCTATTGGGAAGGAGCAAGGGATGGGTTGAGAGCATGAATGAATTGAGATGCCCTTAACAGAGTCAGCACAGTTGAAGGGACTGAATAGCCTCCTTCTGCACTTAAAATTCCAATCAGGGCTCAGAACAAAATTCCGCAATTCTGTCCATCATCCTGACCCCAGGAGTTCCAATAAAAGACCAGATCTGGAGTCAAACCTTTCCTGGAACCAGGGAGAAAACAATGATTTCAAAGCAGGATTGTTCCTTTCACATGCAAAGCTCACTTTACATTGAAATTACCTGCAAACAGAGTGAAGTAATCCATCTTTCAATGTCCTGATGGAAATATATTATTCCAGGCAATTCTGTTGTGAAATTTGATTTCCTTTCTCCTCCCACTGTCATGGCCTAACAGAGTTGCAGCCTGGAGCCTGACAAGTACTCTGTGGAGTGTACATACCATGTACTTGCCCTGCCACGTGTTCAAGCAACTGGCATCAATGAACAAGCAGAATAGAGGGTGGCAGAGAAACCTGGTGGGCTAGATCTTTACTTAGTTGTTGGAAATTGAACCATAATAGGTCCAAAAGATGTAAAAGACTTCCTTCAGCACCCTTGCAACAGGGTTGAGATCTATACCAATTGCCTTGAATTGAGTGTTTGAGGTGAGTTGTATCAAAGATAACTAGGTGTGAGAATACGAAAGTATATTGGGAGATTTAATGAATGGTAATGTGGCTTCATCCATGGGTTTTTAGTTACTTTAATGACTGATCTAGGAGGATATAAACAGGACCTGAGAGAAAATTTTTTCACACAGGTGTAGTGTGTGTATGGAATGAGCTGCCAGAGGAAGTGGTGGAGGCTGGTACAATTCCAACATTTAAAAGGCATCTGGATAGCTACATGAATAGGAAGGGTTTAGAGGGATATGGGCCAAATGTTGGCAAATGGGATTCAGTTAGATTGAGATATCTGGTCAGCGCGGATGAGTTGGACCAAAGGACTTGTCCATTGGCTTTTACTTTTTAAACTCAACAACTTAATGGCATGATGCTCATGGATGTTTTGGCAATTGTCCACACAGTGGCAAAGTCACCAAAATGTGGCAAATTACACCAGGCAGAACCGAAAATGTTGACTCTTTTCAAAGTGGCTAAAAATCTCTGAAGTGGGCTCAACCAATACATATTGCCTGCTCCACAGCACAGAGAGTGCCTCCTAAGAAGTGTAAGTGGCAAATACTGGGGCATCAACTGTTCTTCATCTCCTCCCCTGGTCATGCCCCATGGCATATGGGGCAGACCAAGTACATGCTGACATCTGTTTTCATAGCAGGGATTTCTTGTCTGTACATTGAAAATTACCACTCCACATGGCTAAACAAGAAAATCTCCTACTCCTACCATCTGCCACTGTCTGTTGGATGTTTACAGGTTGAAAGTAGGTTGTTTTGGTTCCATCGTGCACATGTCTCTCTTAGACTTCAGGTGGGAAGGGCTCTAAACCAGAGCTTCCAGCTCTGAGACATTGGCACTACCAGCTGTGCTACAAGACCACCTCTCAACATTTTGGATTTAGTCAACGTCGTTTGGAACCCCTGCCTTATTTTGACACCTTTCACTCTCCATTGCAGGGTAGAAAACCCGATACTCAATCCCTGAAGGGAGCTGTGTACATGATCAAAGATGTTGATGTATCACAGGCAGCATTGCTTCAAGACTTCTATTTGACCATGATATTTTTGGTCAATGTGATAGTATTTCAGCAGTGCACTGGACCTTGTGCTCAGTGTGATTCCAAACAGGTTTTTGTGGACTGTGATGCATGGAAAAGAAAGCAAGACAAGCTCACATTGCTGCGTGGTTCCCAAAGAACTTTACAGCTAGGGGATTATTTTTGAAATGTAGTGACCTGTAATTTAGGGAACACAGCTGTCAATTTTCACAAAATGTTCCAACAAACATAGAACAGAACAGTACAGCACAGTACAGGCCCTTCAGCCCATGATGTTGTGCTGAACTTTTAACCTAAACCTAAGGTCTATCTAACCTCCACCCCTACCTTATACTATCATCCATATGCCTATCTAACAGCCGCTTAAATGCCCCTAATGAGGCCGACTCCACTACCCTCTCCGGCAGTGCATTCCACACCCCTACCACTCTCTAAGTAAAGAACCTACCTCTGATGTCTCCCCTATATCTACCTCCACTCACTTTAAAACTATGCCCCCTCGTAATAGCTACCTCCACCCTAGGAAAAAGTCTCTGGCTGTCCAGTCTATCTATACCTCTGATCATTTTGTACACCTGTATCAAGTCACCTCTCATCCTTCGTTGTTCTACAGAGAACAGCGATGGAGAAGTGACCCCATCAACATTTTATTTAACTGCTGAAAAGTGACACCACATCCAATGTTTGCCTCTTACTGTCATCTAGGAGTGGGACACAAGAAGCCAGACATAGAAGGAGAATAACAATTTATACAATCCTGACTTGTTTTATTTACAGAAGTTGCTGGAGAAATTCAGCAGGCCTGGCAACATTTGTGGAGAGAGAAACAGAGTTAACATTTTGGGTCAAGTGATCCCTCCTCAGTTCACTTGAAAGAAACATTAACTCTGTGTTTCCTCCTCAGATGCTGATTCTTCAGTAATTTGTTTCAGATCTTCAGTTTGTTTTAATTTAATTATTTTATGTTTTCCAAACCAAACCCATTCAGACATGTCATAACACACCTCTGGAGCAGATGGGACTTGAATCCCTGTTTCTTGGCTCAGAGGTAGGGGCACTACCACTGCAATTTTGTGTGTTAAGTGATGTTGGTCCAGGACTGAATATTGGCCAGGATATTGGCGATAACGATCTCTAAGCCTCCTACAAATAAAACAACCTTTCTGTCGGGCTCAGAATATAAACCAGAAGTAGTACCTGCTCTAAACTCACCCCATTCTGAGACTGGAAGCCTACAGTCTTGAAGCTGTAGAAATGACAATGCCTTCCACCGATCCACGGGTGATGCAGAAACCAGCTCCCGCAGCAACGTCCTGTGCTAACTAGCGACCCAACTTGGAGTCACGTTTGAAAACCAGCGATTGGCGAGAATTGACTGAATACAGTGCTCTGTCTTGCACAGTGCTATTGTGGACGAACAGAAGCGCTAGAATTGAGACTGAGCTCTGTCCTTCACCGCTGTGAATGAGAAACTGTCCTCTCTATTCCTCATTGTGGTCTGACCAGTTTAAGCAGGAGAAATCGCTGTTTTCACTGCCTGCTACTTCTCTCTCCCTCTCTCTGTGGGATTATTTAACAAAAAAAGCTGGGACATTTTTTAAGGCCAATTTATCTGACTTCACAGTTGAGGATCAAGCAATAAATTGGTATGCCCTCACCTATCCTCCCAATCCCACCCAGATTAATTCGGGGAAAGACAAGTGTTAGAGAGATGGTGAGTGATATTGACTGTGCTGCAAAGATGTAGACTGAGGGCAATCGGAAATAAGAATCGGCGAATTAAGTAAAGTTACCCTGAGTCCAATCCCGATGATATTATACTCTACTGCACTGGCTAGAGAATCTAGTATCTTCTCATAGGGGCGGATTAAGGTCCGAACTGTCCCTTGGTCTCCTCGATCCAATGGGTCTGCAGATATGGGGTAAACGAAGCCTTGATATTTATTATGTGAAAGAGAATATGAATCAAAACCAGGCCATTCCGCCCAACAAGGTCATACTGGCGCTGGTAGACCCTTGCTCTCTCCGGGACCAATGGGTCTGCCGTTCACTGGCTGGTTTTTTCCACCCCAGTTGTGGCTTCTTACTCGGTTTCTGCTGCGGGAGATGATATTAGACGGGTGAAGACACCAGCGGGTTAGATACACAGATTAAATATAATAGAGAAACTGAGAAGCCAACCTGTAATTAGTTTAATTTTTAATTAAGCTGTAATGGACAGGGGAGAGCAGAGTGAGTAATAATTGAGGGCAGCAAACTCTACAGATGATACCACAGGTTGAGTCTTTCCATCAAAGTGCTGTGTTTAATTACAGCCTACAGAACGGCCACTAATTCGTTGCCTTTTTTGTTTACATTGAATGCGCTGAAGAGAGTGTGTGCGAGCGGTTGAAACCAAACAGGCTAAACGAAAATGGTCCTTGACAATTCTGGGTCAAAATGCTCTGCCGTGTGACAATTGGAACATTTCTAGCAAGTTGGAGGTATCTCTGTGGGGATTGGGAGATCTCTGTGGGGATATGGAAATATCTCTGTGGGGATGTGGGGTTAATCTGTTGGGATATGGAAGAATCTCTGTGGCATGTAGGGTAATTCTGTGGGTATGTGGGGATATGGAAGTATCTCTGTGGGGATGCGGGGCATCTGTGGGGATGGCTGTGTGGGGATATGGGGCTATTTTTGGGGGGATGTGGTGTTATCTGTGGGGATGGCTCTTTGGAACTGTGGCAATATTTTCATGGGGAAGTGGGGTATCTGTGGGGATGTAGGGATGGCTCTGGGGATCTGGGGTATCTGTGGGGATGTGGAGTTATCTGTGGGGATGGCTATGTGGAGATGCGGGGTATCTGTGTAGATGTGGGGGGACTCTCTGTGGGGATGTGGGATAATTCTGTGGGGATGTGAAGGTCTTTCTGTGCGGATGTGGGATATCTGTGAGGATGGATGTTGCCCTTGGAGAAAATGAAATAAAACTGGAATCAAATTCACCATTTTGAGTTAAGCTATAAATAAGTTTTTTGAGTTTTACGTGCCTCTCCTGCAATGTACCATCTGCAAGATACTTTGCAAAAACTCTCCAAGGCTCCTTGTACAGTACCTTCCAGATATATAACCACTTCCGTCTAGAAGAACAGGGGCAGCAGATATATAGAAACACCACCAGCTGTAAATTCACCTCCAAAGGTTATGGGGAAAAGGTAGGAAAGTGAAGTTGAGGATTATCAAATCAACCATGATCCCATTGAATTGTGGAGCAGGCTTGATGGGCTGAATGGCCTATTTCTGCTCTTACATCTTAAGCTGTTAGTTTTATTAGATTTTGATTATCAAACAGAATATAAGACTGAACCACATGAAGAGGTACTTGTTCAGCTGATTGTTTTGAAGAAGTAGGCTTTAAAGAGCGTCTTAAAGGAAGAGAGAGATGCTGAGGGGTTTATGAAGGGAATTCCAGAGCTGAACACTGAAGTGTTTGAAGGCATGCTGGTCAGTAGTGGTGCAATGAAAATTATCACCATTCTGCAGTAGGCCAGAGCACAGAACAGGAGGGCTGGAGGAGATAGCAGCTGCAGTTAGACAATGCAAACTTCAAAAAATTCAGCTAAAAAATTACCATCAAGAATAATAGTTGATGTGGAATGCTATGCTGGTGTGAGATTCTGCTCTCAATTCTCTTAATCAGGTTCAGGAAATTATTGTAAGCAATGTTACATTAGTAGATGGTTGAGTTTCATACATCAGTCTTATATCCACTTTTAGTATTAGAATATGAGTTTGGCTGAGTCGGTCACACTCTCAATAGTATCAGAAGGTCATAGGTTTAAGTCCAATTCCAGAGACTTGTGGAGAAACTCATGGAGGACACTCTGTGTGAGTGCTGCACTGCTGGTGGTGCTGACTTTCAGATGATCCATCAAACTGAGATCCAGTCTGCCTTTTTGGGGATGAATATGAAGGAAACCCAGTGTCCTGGCCAATATTTATCACACAACAAAACATCACTGAAACAGATTATCTGACTTATTATAAGACCATTAGACCATAAGACATAGGAGGAGAAATTAGGCCATTCAGCCCATCGAGTCTGCTCTGCCATTCAATCATGGCTGATAAGTTTCTCAAACCCATTTTCCCGCTTTCTCCCCATAACCCTTGATTCCCTGGACAATCAAGAACCTATCTAACTCCGTCTTAAATATACTCAATGACCTGGCCTCCACAGCCTTCTGTAGCAGTGAATTCCATAGATTCACCACTCTGTCTGGCTGAAGTAGTCTCTCCTTATCTCTGTGCTAAAAGGTCTCCCTTTACTCTTAGGCTGTGCCCTCAGGTCCTAGTCTCTCCTACCAATGGAAACATCTTCCCAACATCCACTCTGTCCAGGCCATTCAGTATTCTGTAAGTTTCAATTAGATCCCCCACTCATCCTTCTAAACTCCATTGAGTATAGACCCAGAGTCCTCAAACGTTCCTCATATGTTAAACTTTTCATTCCTGGGACCATTCTTGTGAACCTCCTCTGAACCTGCTCCAGGGCCAGTACATTTTTCCTGGGATATGGGGCCCAAAACTGTGTACGATACTCCAAATGTGGTCTGACCAGAGCCTTATAGAGCCTCAGAAGTACATCCCTGCTTTTATATTCAAGTCCCCTCAAAATAAATGCCAATGTTGCATTTGCCTTCCTAACTACTGACTCAAGTTTACCTTGAGAGAATCCTGGACTAGAACTCCCAAGTCTCTTTGCACTTCAGACTTCTGAATTTTCTCCCTATTTAGAAAATAGTCCACATCTCTATTCTTCTTACCAAAGTGTGTGACCTCACACTTTCCCACATTGTATTTCATCTGCCACTTCTTTGCCCACTCTCCTAACCTGTCCAAATCCTTCTGCAGCCTTCCCGCATCCTAAGTACTATCTGTCCCTCCACCTACCTTTGTATCATCTGCAAACTTAGGCAGAATGCCCTCAGTTCCTTCATCTAGATCATTAATGTATAAAGTGAAAAGTTGTGGTCCCAACACTGACCCTGTGGAACATTCTTGTCACCGGCTGCCATCCTGAGAAGGGCCCTTTTATCCTCACTCTCTGTTTTCTACCAGACAGCCAATCTTCTATCCATGCTAGCACCTTGCCTCTACACCATGGGCCCTTATCTTACTCAGCAGCCTCCTGTGCGGCACCTTGTCATAGGCCGTCTTGCAGTCCACATAGATAACATCCATTGGCTCTCCTTGGTCTAACCTGCTCGTTACTTCCTCAAAGAATTCTAACAGATTTGTCAGGCGTGACCTCCCCTTGATGAAGCATTGTCTTATTTTACCATCCACTTCCAAGTATTTAGAAACCTCATCCTTCATGATGGACTCAAAAATCTTACCCACAACAGAGGTTGGACTAATTGGCCTGTAATTTTCAGTATTTTGCCGTACTCTCTTTTTAAACAGGAGTTTCACGTTAGCGATTTTCCAGTCCTCTGGGACCCTCCCTGATTCTAACGATTCCTGAAAGATCACCACTAACACCTCCACTCTCTCTTCAGCTATCTCCTTAAGAACACCGGGATGAACTTATGTTGCTGTCTATGGGGCCTTGCTGTGTGAAAATTGACTTCAGAGCGTTCTACTCTATGAAAGCATGAAGTGATATATTTTGGAAGGACAAACAAGGAGAGGCAATATAAACTAAATTGCACAATAGAAAAGTGTGCAGGGACAGAGAGAACTTGGAGTCCATGCACGCACATATTTGAAGGTAGCAGGACAACTTCAAAAGGCTGTTAAAATAGGTGACAGGATAACAGGCTTAATAAATATAACACAAGAGTAAGGAAATTATGCTAAGCTGTTATTAAACGCAGGATAGGTTCGATTAGAAAATCCTGTCCAATTATGGGAACCATACTTTAGTAAGAATGCTAAGACCATGATGTGAGGGAACAGAGATTTTCAGATTTGGACAAATATTTGAAACAAGAAAATTTGCAGGGCTATGGGGAAAAAGCAGGAGAGTTGTATTAATTGGCTAATGCTATCAAAGAAACAGTTAGGACTCAACAGGACAAATATTCTTTCTGCACTGTGTGATTCTATAAAAAGTGACCACCTCAAAGTGCATCATTGGATGTAACAATGCTTGTAATGGCATGGGATCAGAAAAGGTACTATATAAATGCAAGTCTTCCTCATAATAAAGTGCATGAACTCCCAATTCAGGTGAATATATCCTTTATGAATAGTCTGGCAACCTGTCAGGAGCATCCATCCGGTGAGGTACTGTATCATGGAGTGTTGGTGGAGGGGGGACTAGTGGAGATGCAGGCTGCTACCAGCTTTGGAAATGGAACCCACTTCAGGATTTAGCAAGGGTTTAGTTTGAGTTTGAGTTCGTCAAACATCTCCAAGGGATAAAAAGGGCTAATTTATCTTAGAATGAATGCGAGGAAGAGATTTTTACATGTTTTACTTTTTGGGGCCTGTGGTGGGAGAGGGTGATGGAAAAAGGCAGGAATGAAAATGAGATAGATACAGAACAGAAGTAAAAATGTAGCTCCATGTGGGAGATAGCCGGATGAGCGTTGAAGAGTGTTATGTCATGTAAATGCCTAAAAGTGAGACCAATCTCTGGCAGAAAGTGGCAGCCCACTTCCACCAGCTTCAGCATGTAGGCCAGCAAAGAAACAGATCCTGCTCTTTACTATCTCATTCAACTTTCTGTTTTATAAAATATGTTTAGCTGCATGGGTCATCTTAATATGTTTCGGTCATCTTAATATGTTTCAGGCATCTTATGTGTATGTGTGCATGTTCACATTGTATGTGTGATTGTGTGTGTGTATAACTAGGTACGTGTGTGTGTGTGTTCATGGATGTATGCATGCCTGTGTCTATGTGTGTCATTGTGTGTGTGTGAATGTTTGTGCCTGTCCAACTCTGTGTGCATATACATACCTGTGGCTTTATGCTTTGAAGAGTGTCACTATGTATGACTCTGTATCTTTCTATGTGTGTCTTAATGTGTGTCTCTGCACACATCTATGTATGTCTGTATGTTTGCATGTTAGTAAGTATGGGTTTGTGTGGGGAGAGGATAGATTTGGACTTGATAAAATATATGCTAAACAGGAATTGATTTTAATTTTTGTGGCTGTCTGCCTATTCCCTAATTTCACAGGGTAGTGTTTAAATTAACAGAGAGGGAAATTCATAGACCTCGGCAAATGAAATAATATCAACACCCGTTTATAATGCATGACATCTTCCTTTGTCTGTTATTTCATTAACCCATTCAAAATTGATGCACTGCTGCCTCTTCAAAAGAGAAACGGTCAGAGAGTTATATTCAAACATTCTAGGTTTGATAGCATGCTGATCTGAAACAGCATGAGTTCACTGCACAGGTTTTCAATGTATTTCATATTTAGAGGACAGATGAAATATTAAATATTGATGAATGAAATACTTGTGCACGATCACTCACAGACACACAAGCGTGCACAGACACATATATCCATGTACACCTACTCATTGACACATGCGTACACATACATGCCCACGTACATGTGCACACACATACACATTTTCAGTCTATGTTGATGTATTAAGAAAGGTCTCAGCTGTACTTCATTTATCTGCTTTTACCTGTTAGTTTGAATTATTCTTCCAAATTCTACTTGACTCAATAGAAGCAAAACTTTTTTTCATAAAAGTCAACCCATCCTCTCGTCTTCCATTTTGGTAGCCATTACTTGTTTGTATTTGAAATCTTCTATTTTTGTCTTAATAGCTAATAATTTACCTTAAGAAAATAAATACTCACACTCAAACACATGCACACATGGCTACAGACCAACAGATACACACAGATAAACAGAGATCTATAGAGAAACACAAACTAACAGTCACATAGACACAGACCCATAGATACATACACAAATACACATAGACAAAGACTTATAGAGACACACACACGTAAACACAGACCCATACAGAAACACACACACAGACAGACACATTGACACAGACCCTAAGAGAAACACAAACAAAGCCACATAGGCACATTGACACAGACTCATAGAGACTCAACTGGATTTAATCTATAGTCACACACAATAGATTCGGACTATAGACACACAATCCCACAGAGAGACAAGGGCCCCTAGATGCACGCTCAATGACACATGCAAACACACACACAGAACTATATAGTCACATGCACAAAATGTACATCCAGAGACAAATTTGCAAAGGTGGTCACATACTGATGCAAACACACAGACACTCAAAGACACAAAACATACAAACAGATCATTCTGAGTACAAACTCATATATACAGAGATACACATAAATGTACAGACTACAGACATAAATACACACTCAGGCATACACTGGCACACACTGGACTGCACAAACACATATTAAAAAACAGAGACAAAAATGCACCCACTCTGATGGCAATGTAGAGAGGTGGCTTTGCTGGCATCTTCTTGGTTTTGGAATTTGGGGTTGAAGGTGTTGTTTCCTGCCCCCTGGAAGTAATGCTTGGCTGTGAGTGGACATTGTGCTGGGGAGTGGGAAAGGGGAGGAAACACAGTAAAGACAGAATGGACACAATTGGGGTGCCTAATAAGGCTTGCATGGAAAGAAAACATCACTGGGGTCATTTGACTGCAAACATTACAGAAAAAGATACCTAAAAAGGGATCAGTTTTCTACTTAAGTATCTCAAGGGAGTGAGAGAGGGAACCCAATGTAAATCTCCAGCTATCAGTCGGTTTTTCAAGGGAGGAAATTTAGAAGTTGAATAACCAGGATCTGGGAGATCTTGTGGTAGAGAGCAAAGCAACCAAGGGGAAACAAGAAATTATCTTTCCTTGAGGGAGGGGAATGCAATGAAAAAACTGAGTGCAAGTTAAAATTGCAATCAGCTCCATCTATTTCCAGGAAAATGGCCCAGTGGGTCCTGTTAACAATGGGGTTGAGGTATTGTTGAAAGCACTTGTTTGACCCCTTCATATCACTACTAGATAAGTAACTTCCTTATGGCGTACGTTTTCAAGGACACAGTTCTGTTCGCAGAATAAATCCAAAGTACATTAGGAGACCCCCAAATCACCTTCCAAAGTAAATTCGAATCCCGCCTCCCCAACACTAGCCAATGCCACAGTCAATGGGACTATGTGTGTATGTTTGTGTGTTTATGTGTTATTTTCAGGGGTAGAGGGGAAAGTGTTGGAGAGAGTGAACGAATGCGCCAGTGACTGATTTTCCGCTGCAGTTGGACGACAGTTACCTGCGCCTTTAACCTTCCGAGCGCCAGTTGACTGCTCTTTCTACTCACCCCTGGAATCTTGCTGAGTGGAGAATGTTGTTATTGGAAACATGATTGTTTGCAACGAAACTTAGTAGAGCGCGGCTTTCAGAAATGAAGCACATATTGCAAAGAAATATTTGCAAACAAAATTTGCCATACGTTGGATTTTGTGTGTGTCTTCAAATAAACTGGTTTGCTATTTTTGAAACGTTCCGTATTGGCAATGACAGATGGACTGGTCTCAGAGACTACATGTAACCTCACCCTCTCGCACAGTGCGCTCATTTTCCGCTGTTCGGGGACTGGCCCCAAATTACTATTTGGGTAAAATAAAGAGAGAGCAGAGCCAAGTTTGGCGAGGTAGAGAAAATTACTGGGAGCCCGTTGGAGGAGCTATGGACGTCTGTTTTTTTTTTGTGGGGGAAGGGTGGTGGTAAACTGTCACAGAATTATTACGGCGTGGAAGGAGGCCTTTCGGCCCACTGTGGCTTGCGCCGGTTCTATCCCCCAGTGCCAATCTCCTGCCTTTCCCCCACTTCTCCTGCATACAATTTCTATCTTCTCATCGCCTGGGGTTGGGGGTGGAGGGCGATTGGCGGTAGGGGTGGCTACAATGTAAAATTCAAAACATGTTACTTGGGGCTTGTAAAATCAGCGGGAGCTGAACCCTGCGCGTTTCAATGAGTTTGGTGCTTTCCACAAACGGAATCGAACTCGCCACACTTCCGATCGGCTCCAAAGTTCAGGCAAATCATTCACACAGCCAACTTTGAATAGCAACGGTCCGGAATATTAGCCAGACACATCGTTAGGGGGGCAAGGTCTACACGGGTTTTGGAACGTTATGGAGGGGAGGAGAAGTGGGGGTGCGGAGGGAAGATAGAGAGAGAGAGAGATAGACGACAGGGCAAACTCTTGGAAGAGTGAGAGCTGTCCTGTGCGTTTGGGAGGACACAATGCCGAATTCGCCCTGTAAATAATACTGTTTCAGGAGATGTAAATGCTTAACTTGCATTAAAAGTGGGAGAGGGGGTGCTTGGAGAATGGAGAGAAGGGGTCGGGGAGTGGGAAATGGCGAGAAAATATTTGCATTTGGTTACAAACGCTGCTTCACATAGCTTGGAGTGTCCGGGACTTGCTATGAAACTTGCATAGTCCGCTCTGCTGAACCCATTGGGAAAGTGAAGCAGCGCCAACCGTCAAAGCTCACCGGCAATTTCTCCTGTAGCCGATTGCCCGGAGACCCATTGTTCAAACAAAACAAAAACTCAAAGCACGAAACTTGACGATTGCAACACGAGCGCAGATCCCCCCCACCCCCCGCAGTTAATTCTTTAAACTATCTCCATCTGATTTCTGTTTGCGTTCAGTGCAAATGATCGCACCGCGCGGAAATTTGGATATTCTTAGCAGATGCGCGGGTCTTGAAGTTCTTGCCTTTTTCTTCCCGAAGATGCAGCCTTTCAAATCTCGGCCACTGTTCCCTAGTCGCCTTTTGTCGAGGGGCAGCTTAACTAGGTGCTCATCATTTGGGATATGGAGGGGGAGAGGGGGTGGTGAGGTGTCGGTAGGGTGGTGCTGCAACAGGGCGACGATCCAGGGACTAAGTCCTTCCACTCTCCACATATAGATCTCGCCCCCTTCCATCTTCTCCAACGGTCCTGGGGGATGAACCCAGACTGACTTAAAAGGAACCATTCCTCACACGGCGAGTGAGAGGGAACGATAACAGTTGCATTCAAAGCCTCTAAAATTTAATAATTCAAAAGTTATCCAGGATAGGCAAAAAATCGATTGTCGTGCAAAAAATGACAGGAACATTATTTTTATGCAAAAAAACCCACTGCGATAAATTGTGAAATTTGTAATTTCCCAACCGCTCAGGATTGTTTAATATCTACAGAACAGGGAAGTCTGATTGGAGTTTAGCTGGGTCTTAGTTTGAGTGTTGGTGCTGCTGGTGGAGCAATAATCTTCATATTTTGGGATGGATATTACTCCATACAGTTGCGATACTCGAGTTATGATCTGGGCTCCGACGAGTTCATGCGTAGTTTACACTGGCAGTGGGCGTCTTTCGGAAACAAGCGGTAAAAAAATTGTTGGGTTTCGAACGTTGAGGGGAGGGATATCTCCAGAAGGGAGCCATTGGAGAGAGCGGGGGAGAGAGAGAAAGGGAGAGACGGAGTCGGAGGGGTGGGGGGCACGGAGACGGAGTCGGAGGGACGGAATAGGGACGTTGCGCATCTCGGGATAGAAATCCCAAATGTTTTCGGAGAGATAAAAGTAGGGAGGGAGAGGAAAGGGTACACTTGAAACAACACATTTGCTTCATTCAGGCCGGTAAATTATTAGCCATACGCAAGTTAAAAGCAAGGACAACGGAGCCTGTCCAAAGCCAGAATCTCTCTTTTATTTTACAGAAATGAAGACGCCTTCCTTCTTTTAATTCTTCAAGTCTTGTTGCGCTTTAGGCTCTAACTCTGTACCAATAAACATAACTTTTATTTAAACAAAGTCTGAACCCGCCTCAGAAAATTAACACCGTCACTGAAGGGACGTTTAACAAAAAAAATCGAAATCAAACTTAGACGCAGAGTGCCTTTGCCCTAACTTCCTGAGGGACATTTATATATTATGCTTTTTTTATGTGTGTATGACTTTAGTTACATCCCGGCTCTCAGTTGATGTAACAGTTGTGCTTTGAAACACAAAAATGCTTTCAAGCATTGAAGGACGAGCAGAAAATCGGAGTACTCTCGGCTCCCCTTTCTGCCACTATACCTGAGTTTCGCTTTTGAACTTCCGGCTCTCGGCTTTATTATTTTTAATTTTTTTGTTTTGGGGAGGTCGGGGGTCCAGTGGTGTTGTTGAAGAGAGTCGGTCCATCGCTCTCGCCGATAGCTCAGTCAAGCCCTTCTCATGAATTCTTGATCTTGGCTTTCGGGGGGACGCTTTGTAAACGGAAACAAACTATTTACTTGGCTTATATACGCTGAAGGCACAGCTGCTCCTCACACACAAAGGAGCTCTTTCTAAAAAAAAACTCGAAATAATTCTCTCGAACTTCAGGGGAGAAAAAAAGAGTTTCATCAGCCTGGTCAAGTTCACGCCCAGATTTAAAAAAAACAAATATTCAGGTAGTTGTGATTTAGCAGGAATCCATTATACTTTTCACATTTTAAAATATTTTAAGGAAGTAATAGGCGGGAGTTAATTAGGAAGTTATGTCTCGCACAAATACTGCGAAATTTCCTCGTTTATCGGGAGCAATATCTCTTGACAGACTGCGTTCAAAGCACATTCTGACAAGTCGGTCGAGTATGTCCGCTTTTACAGTTTAAATTCGGCACTACTTACGAATAAGGGGTTGGTGGTGGGCTGGGGTCCAGTGGAAATGATCAGTTCAGTCAATGGGAAGTGTCATCCGTTAGTGGACTTAGCTTGGGAATTATCTTGGATAAAATAGCTGGGCGTGTGTGCGCAAAGATGTGTTCATTTGAGTTATAGACAGAAACAGAAATTGCTGGAGAAACTCAGCGAGGCTGGCAGAAAGTAGAGTTAATTTTCGAGTCCAGTGACCCTTCTTCCGATTTCCAATATCCGCAGTTGTTTAATTTTAGTTAAATTGGGTTTTTCCATTAACCCCTGATTTGTATAATTTGAATCTGTCCATCCCCATCCCCCATTATTATCCCAATACAAATATCAAACAATTGAATGTAAAAATACAATTCAGTTATGCACCTAAAGACTCCAATCTTTGAATTAAATTTCTGGGCAATTTACATTTTTAAATACAATTGTTTAATTTCTGATTATTTTTCTTGTTGCCACTGGCCTGTTGCAATAAATGCTAAGATTAAACAGAATTTTAGACAGCAGAGAAATTGGTGCAAACATTGGCAAGTGTGAGGAATAATATTTTCACTTCAAGAATATAATTAGTCAAATGCCTTGCATGGTATATAAAATCTACATTCATATATTTATATGCATTTAAAACATATCCACACACTATATATAACATTGTGTGTATACATGTTTTAAATTGTGCATACAATAAGGGATCTGCACAATTTTTATTTGTATGTTTTATATTTAAATTATGATATGGTATGTTCAAGATATTTCAAAATTATATTAATGTTACTTCTGTAGAATAAAATCTAGTTGAAAAAATAACACTATAAGCTTTTAAGATAGGCAGACATTATTTTTAAAAAAGGGATACTTTTATTAATAAATTTGTTTTTAGGTACACCCACAGTCCTTTGTTATCAGACCATACAGGGTATACCTGTAACATTTTGAAGTTTATGTCACACCATGTTTAAAAAAGCTACAACAAAAATAGTTTTGTTGAATTAAAATGGAACATTCTGAATTTGCAATTTGTTGGATGAATAAAAAATGGTTAAATAAATCAGGAATATTGCAATGGGTCAGTATGGATGGGGAGTGGGGGTGGGTGGGGTGCTGGTGCATGAGTGTTAAATGAACTGGTTAAAATAATTTGTGTGCCTGTATTGTAACACTAGGAGCAAATTCAGCTCTGTATTGGTTGTGTCCCTAAAATGTTCATGTTGTGTCAAGAATGTTGTGCTGGAAAACATAATTGTTTATGGGAGTATAAGAGTGAGAGGAAGAGGTGAGTAAGGGAACGCGATGGGGTGATGGGGGCATAGGGTCCACTTGAGCTGATTCGTATAGTTGCTTTGAAAAGTGGTTGGAGTTAATGTTGAGTGAGGAATTGGTTTGGTGGAATCGGAATATGTAGTGAGGACAAATGCGAGGGCCCAGGTATACTGGTTTTTCTTTGTGTTGTGCATACCTCGGTTGCAGAACACCAAACAATTATTTTATATGTAAATGATGCTTTGTGCCAAAATAAATACAGTCAAGGCCACACTGCGATTAAGTCCAATAAATTTAGCACAGTGTCTGTCACCCTCCCCTACACACACACACACACACACACACACACACACACACACACACTCTGCTCATGTGTAGGTTTAATTTCAGAATCATCTGAACCAGTTAACACATGTAAGGCTGATGATTTGTTATCAAAATTCACAATGATGTAGAGACACTCATAAGTGAGGGAGAAGAACAGAAAAACAGAAGAAAGGGGGTCAGGTTTTGGAGCTTCCACTGATCTTTCATTATACGGTGGGACAAGGCAGTTTTCAAAATTGACATGGACCTTTGTGAGGTGCGGTGTCCCCGAAATCAAACTCAGTTTAAAGTAAAAGTACACATGCAAACACACAATGCTAAAATGTGTCTACACTTTGGAAATATTATTTTCCTGGATTTGCTTCCCCTGACACTCAAAACAAAAATCGCGTCATGGTGGGGAAGAATATAATTCACCAGTTTAAGCTTTGAGGGTATTGGCCCAAGCAGTAGAATTTTTCCTGAATTAAAGCATTGGTCGTTTTCCTCTCACCCTTCTAGAACTCCAACTGCTCTTGGAGTGAGTTGTAGCGGAGCTAAACTTTCATACATTTACTCAGAGAAAGAATGAGAGAGACAGGAAAAAATAAAAGTATTAACATCGGAAATACGAAACGGGTATCTGGAGGAGAAAATATGAGTTAATGTTTTGAATGTAGAAGACCATTTGTCAATCAGGGTTTTGAAGTTAGCAATAACTAAGTTAGTTGGTGGGACTAACATTTCTCTTAACATTGCAGTGATGGGCTGCTAAAGTGAAAATGTAAGTGGTGCTGACCTACTTCCAGCCAGGACAGTGAGGCTGGCATCAGGCCCCAGGATTGTGGAGCCTGGCTTTAAAAAGAAGTAGGAACAAAAGTTGTGATAGTTCGGAATTTTCTGAGCGAGTGGCAGCTTTTCAGAGAGGTAGTGAGCGAGATTTTCAAATGTTTTTAGATTATGAAAACCTTCAAATCCCCTCATTTAATTTTGTTCGGTTATTTTAGACAAACTTCATTTTTATGAACAGCAGCGATAGAGTGACGGGGAAGTGTTTAAAAATCACGGGAGCAGTTCCAGCAGCAAGTGGCAGCTAATTCATGAATGTTGTAAAGTCAAGTCTGTGTGCGAAGGACTGTTAGTGACCAACTGAATTTTTATTGTTTTGTGTTCGTTTGCTTCACCCCTATCCGCACTATGTTCATTTAGAAATAAGTAGCTTGGCTTAAAAAAAGGGAATTTTGTTGTTTTAGAAAAAGAATGAAATTAAATTGTTCGTTAATCTGGTGGTTCATATCAAGAGGAGCAGCTGGTTAGGGTCTAGTGGGACTGTGTGTGTTTTTAATGGTGTGTGATGCCCCCAACCTGCCATGCTACAGACAGAGAGAAAAAATGAAAAATTCATAAATGCTGGACTTTGCTTATTCATTGCATATGAAGCAGCCGATTTGGCAAATTGCAATCTATCTCCGACTGCACAGTCCCTCTTTAGGAGCGTCGATTGGCTGCCTGGTAGGCGTGACTTTGCCAAATAGGTGGGCCTTAAGCTGGCAAAAGCTCAAGCAAATGGTTGGGGATTGTGTGGGGAAAGAGAAAGCGAGCGAGCGAGAGTGAGAAAGAGAAGAGAGAGAGAGAGAGAAAGCTGCAGTCTTCTTTGCCAGTGGTCTCATACTCGCTCCAACACGGCAGTCCGTCCCTCCATTGCCTGTTCCAAATAGGCCAGAGGAGCCCTCCTATCAAACGAACTTTCTTTTTTTATTTTGGCCAAGGCTTTTTGTGCATGATTAAGTCCTTTTTTAAAAATATATAAAGCCGTTTGCTGGAAGTGTCACATTTTGTGCGCGTGTGTTAGTGCAAGGCAGAGTACCCACTCACGCTGTATTGGGTACAGTCATTGAACGCAGAGCTGTCCTCAGTGTAATGAGAGTTTGAAATGGTAACTATTTAAAAAATGCCTACACAGATGCAATGGAACTGCATTTTATGGCTATGTGTGTGTCTGCGTGTGTGTGCGTTTTGCAATGCTACTGTGAATTTTAAAATATATATAATTTATTGTTTAACTAAATTTTTCAATTGTTTTGTAATTGTATTGATTCCCATCTCTCCTTTGTCTCCTTCTCTTCCCTCAACCACCTCTTCCCCTCTCCCGCCAACAGGATGAATTTCATCCCTTTATCGAAGCACTTCTCCCTCATGTCCGTGCTTTCTCCTACACATGGTTCAACCTGCAGGCTCGTAAGCGCAAATACTTTAAAAAGCATGAGAAACGCATGTCCAAGGACGAAGAGAGGGTGGTCAAGGATGAACTCCTTGGAGAGAAGCCTGAAATCAAACAGAAGTGGGCGTCTCGGCTCTTGGCAAAACTGCGTAAAGATATCCGGCCTGAATTCCGGGAGGATTTCGTGCTGACCATCACGGGCAAGAAGGCTCCTTGCTGTGTCCTTTCTAACCCTGACCAGAAAGGCAAGATTCGGCGGATCGACTGCTTGAGGCAGGCAGACAAGGTCTGGAGGTTAGACCTGGTAATGGTCATATTGTTCAAAGGGACTCCCTTAGAAAGTACTGATGGTGAACGCCTGGTCAAATCACCTCAGTGCAGTAACCAAGGCCTGTGTGTCCAGCCACACCACATTGGAGTTTCTGTAAAGGAACTTGACTTATATTTGGCCTATTTTGTACACAACCCAGGTAAGTTGCACATTTGCTTAATTGTTTACATCCCTTGCTCTGTCTGACGGGCCCTTGGTTGCGTGCGGTTGGTTTTTAGCTCTGCTTTTGAACAGCTTGCACTTTAAATTTTCCTGTGAAAGAGACAACGTTTGTTTAACCTAAGGTGAGATGGACACATATAAAGTCCCAAATCTTGTTAAAATAAATGCTTAATTTTAAGTGCTAAAACCAAGAGAAAAATATTGAACTGTTGCCATTTGTTTCGGACATTGAGAATTATATTTAACCCATTGTGTGGATCCTTTGATAGATTAAAAAGGAATACATTCCTATATTTGCTTTTATTGATGCATTCAGACATAACTTACTGTCTTGACAAAAATTTAATCATAAAACAAATTTGTTTCTGTCAACTATCTTTCGGCATAAGGACAATTGCAAATGGAAAAAAGTTAACAAATTAAATTCAAATTGTTTCCAATCTGTAGAGATATGAATCTTTAAAGCAAATACAGTTGGCAGGAATATGATTTAATCCATTTAAGAAAAAATAATTAAAATGTTGCAGTAAAAGCTATGAGAGGGTGGAGGGACTCAAAAACAATTCGTATAATTAAATTGAAATTGAGTAGTTGAAGGCTTGCTAGTTTAGTTTGTATCCCGATTGTGAAGTGCCAACTGTACTATCTTTTCTTTGTATCTTTAATCCAATCTGAATTTCCACACAGGACTTGTGTTTTACTTCTTAGCACCCATACCTCCTCTCCATCCCCTGTCTTCCTCTGAAGTTTGCCCAACAATGCACTTGTCTGTCACTCTCTGACTGCCCTCAGTTTCTGCAACCAGAGCTGTGAACGTGACTGACTGGGCTGAGCTGACGTTTCCAAAATGTAGGCCGCTTAAATCAAGCTAACGACGGCTTCCAACATCTTCGGTTGAGCTGAGGAGCCAAGCTCTCTGGCTGAATTCTATCAGGGAGACAGTCAAGCTGATATCAGGATTTGGAATTTAAAATTAAACCTCACACTCCCAGACAGAATGCAGATGTGAGTGTGGTATTACTGTGACCGTAGGCTGCTGGGAGATATAAAGAGTGCCATGGCAGTAGAATAAGAGTAAACGTTTGGTTTGCATCCCATAACAATGAGATGTACCTTGTCCAATTTTGCGCTGTACTTCATCTCTAATACGAGATGAATCCTTACTGTTGTGTCTCATGTCACTTCATTATGAGAGTGCATGTACAAATTTACTCTACTGAGCATGTGCCACAACTTATAATTGGTGCTGGGAATTTAAAAGTAGCACCATATATTTACGCAGTCATTTGCATGTGAAAATGGCAAGAATAATTTAGCTGTCCTAACAACTGGCAAAATCCTGTAAGGCCATTTGAAGAAATGTCAAATATAATCTCTTTGTATTTAGTTACACATTGTGACACCTCTTCGAGTTAAGTGCATTGGAGAGCTGTCTTAAAATTTGTGAAGTTCTGAACTTTATGTATTTGAGCACATCACTGATTGTATGTTGTCTTAAATTGGTGCAAGTATTCTTTTGGATCTGAGAAGTTAGCTGCGTGTTACAGACGGGAGGGTTTTGTTGGGCAGTGTTGGAAGTTGTTGATATGCATAAGAATTGAAAAGAGGAGTTAGGTTTTATTTGGGAAGCCCTGGTAAGTAATCCTTGATTCTCCCACTAAAGACCAGCCCCCTGTTAACTCAATCCAGCAACGGAAATGGGGTAGCTATGCCCGGGCTCGAACACGATCGTCTTGTTGAAATGAGACCGTGCCAAGTCCTGCCTGGCAGTACAATGCGGGCACAGCTAAAATGCTACCTTCGTTTTTAAAGAGAAAATTCTCACTCGTCTCCCCCTACCATCCCCTCAGTCAAACATTGATTTGCACAGGTTGTAAATATTTGAAATGTACAATATTGCGAACCAGGTTAATATGATAACCGGGATTGTGTTTTATGCAAGAAAATGACCTGATCTCCAGACTTCGACTGTAAAGGTTGGTGTGCAAGAGTCATTCAGAGGGAAAGAAACATAAGTTTTGTATTTTTTTAAATGAGTTGACAGAGAAGGTACAACACATGATCTATTTTCTTTCTGTTCAACTCTACTTTACTGCCAATCGGCCAGGCCACAGATAGACTTCAACTCACACTAAATAGAACCACATCAGCATTCGATGACATTGATGAGTAAAAAGTATAAAATGGTCCCATTCTATTTGCATGCATCTTGGCATGACTGAAATGATAAGAATTTTATGTTGAGACTGCATCCTGTCTTACTGAGATTGTCTTGTTCAAAAAATAAGGTTTAATGATTTGGACTTGCAAGGCAATAATCAAATGAATTTTGCAAACTTTATTTTAGTTGTTAATGTATTTGAAAATGCCAATCCATTCAAGTTTCAAAACAGATAATATAATGACTTTGAGTAACATTTTAACTCCTGTCATATGAAGGATTCAGAATACTTCATACAAATTACTTGATTTTGGAGTGCATTAATTTCAAAATGTATTCTGTACAAATGTATGCATCTGAGATTTAGGCAATGTGAATTATGAATGCCTGACATGGTATCATGTCTAAGATATTGAGTTTACGTGCCTGCAAAGCAAATCGCTGGTTCGTTCGGTCCTGCCATTTTCACTTCACTGGAGCTGTTGCTAAAATGGTGTGACTGGGCATTATTCTCCAATTGGACTGATAAGAAGTAGCAATAGCTGCATAAAACTTGTGGCAACACTGGAGAAAGAAAAGGGAAAAACAGGTCCAATTTTTCTGGTTTCTTTTTAACTCCGTCCCTTTGAAAACTCAGACCACATTAAGTAGGGCTGTAATCTGACCTGGAGCTGGATTTGTTAGCGCTGATTTTGTTTCCATAGGACGGAATGGGAAGGAGCTGGTCCTTACACCTCATCAGCAGTGCTATTATTGCATTTAATCCTGCACCCCTCAGGTTTTGACCTGTCATCTATTTGGTTCCCTGCGCCCCGACTCCCTTCAACTTTGGCAGCAGTCTGTAGTCGTGACCTTGGCCCTATTGCCAGTTTTCCCAATTGGCTAGGGTAATAAATGGAATATTAACGAAGAGCTGGCTCATCAATGTTTGCCTTCCTCTCATCACAAAGTTTGACATATAGCACATTCAGGTGAGCAATGAAACAGGAACAAATATATTATCATATACACACAAGAAAATCACAGTTATCCAGTAGCTTATTTCTCTGAAAAATCTCTATGTGCTTTGTATTACTTGAAATGCAGTAATTGTTAGGCAGGCAGAAAGAAGAAAACATACCTTTTATGTCAGATGGTAATGCAGGAAGGTCAACCACTTACAAAAATCAAGAAAAAGAGGCATAGTTGGCATATTGAATTACCTACAACATCCACAGTGTTGATCATGCAAACATATCAATTAGGAGCAGGAATGGATCATTTGCACTCTTTCTGATCACCTTTGTTACATAGTGGCTGAGACATGAACACTTTACTGAAAGAGATTGGGCTGTTGAAGAATTAAGGAGAGAAATTTGGACTGCTAGACAATGTTGCTGTACCTGCACATCTTAAAATATGTGTGTCATTTGTTGAAGATTTGTCGTTGTTGGTCTACTGTCTTATGTCTAGTGATTTAACTCAGGGCTAGCAAGATATAGAACTGGCTACCTTAGAAGAATCCATTACACCTCCCTCCCCCTCATTTGACACCCGCCATTCCTTCCCCAAAATAAAGTTTCCTTGACATGAACAACTTATCTCTGTCCAGAATAAGTTTAGAGCAAAATTAATTACTAAAAATTGGAGTGAACAACTTTTGAAGCTGAAGGAGGACTAAAGAAACACTGGTTGGTTCATCACTGAATTGTGACCCCCTTATCCACTGATCACTTTTCTCACTGGTGGACTACTCACTGTCAGTCTGTACCTGTTCTTAGTGTATTAATACCATCCAGTGAATACTGACTGACACAGCAATTCTGATTCCTCAAGTCTTGTAATTCTGAAATCCTCCTGCCTGAGGGACTCATTGGCAAAATCCAGGATGCAGCATCTGTTCACTGTCCACAAATATTAAAAAATCTCATTATTAAATACACTAAGAGCTAAAAGATTTTATTTATTTACATATTTTATTTCCAACTAACTTTTTATACCTGCTTTCTGCTTTTTTAAATATATAGACATTAATGTATATGTTTATAATGTCTTTCCATTGATAAATAAATGTAATATATATGTTTAGAATATAACATATTTAGCTTCCCTGTTGAGGAGAGAAAATCATTTTGTATTTTGTGGTGCAAAACAGTGTCTGTTTCTGGATCAATTTTGCTTTGGATTTACTGGCATTTTAGGTGATTGTGGTGCGAGCAATTGACTTAGGGTTTGTGTGTCACCCAAGATGTCAATAGTCTTGGCCATGAGGCCAAGTGTCCCTTGGCTGTACTCGTCGTTGTCACAACCAAGGTGTTGAGTTCGGGGAAGTTCTGAGGAAAGACTTGATGGAGCTGAAACATGCCTGCCCTTACTGCCTGGAGGGTAATGGTGCCCATGTCAGCCGCTTAAAGCACTGTGTCAAGGCAGGCAGTAGGGGGCATCACAGATCACTTCATTGTCCCAAAGTCATAGAAAGGGAAAACGAAACTGAAGGGGTTCAAGTGGCTATGCACTCCCCACGAGTGTGAGTTGGCTTAGCTCTGTCATGCCCTCCTAGGAAATACTTTGAATCCGGATATGTTATGAGGGCTGGTGCAGGTAGGACTTTCACCTGAACCTTCTGGTCCAGAGGCAGGGACATTGCCACTGCATTACAACCGCCTCCGTGCCTGCTTGGTAAAATTGCCTGTTTGACCTTTGTTTGCCAGAATTACATATGCATGTTTGAGCAAAGTGTTACTGGATGGGGGTGGCGTCCATTCAGTTGTACCTCAGGATGATTAAGTCCCACTGGGATAGAAGTAGGAAGGTGAAGAGACGGTGAAGAGGAGGGAATGTCCTGGGACATAAAGGCCATTGGTAGTCCAAATGGGCATTGGTTACATGGTTGTCTTTAGGCTAGCTCTTCTTCCATGGTGGGATTTCAACTGTTGTCCCTTGACTGAAGCCTCCGTAGCCTGACTCAGGATTATTAGTTCAGTGATATTACCACTACAAGGTGGCTTCAGTATCAACCTTTGGATCTTTTGACAGAACCAACACCCCTGAATGGGTGTAAATGAAGAGGTGACTGGGAACAAATGGGAATTCCACTCCAAAATGCTAGGAATTTTTTTAGGATCCTGCTCGGGACTTTGCAGGCTCTCTGTTCATTGCTTCAGT
This sequence comes from Ginglymostoma cirratum, assembly GCA_024137785.1. Taxonomy (NCBI): domain Eukaryota; kingdom Metazoa; phylum Chordata; class Chondrichthyes; order Orectolobiformes; family Ginglymostomatidae; genus Ginglymostoma; species Ginglymostoma cirratum. The sequence goes on along the minus strand of JAHRHZ010000086.1, from coordinate 10,462,829 downwards.
TTAAGAGAATACTGGTCTCTCCGAAAAATGAAACCAGCTTCATTTAGTTCCCTCTCTGTGCTTGTAAAGGAAGCATTCACACCTATGTAAACAGGGTAAATGCAGGAATGATGTTCTGATGACTGGTGAGTCCAGAGCCCGGGGTGACAGTTTAAGGATACGGAGTAGACGATTTGGGACTGAGATGAGAAATTTCTTCGTCCAGATGGTGGTTAGCCTGTGGAATTCTCTGCCACAGAAAACAGTCGAGGCTAAAACATTGTATCAGAGATAAAAGGTACTGCAGATGCTGGAGAATCCGAGATAACAAGCATGGGGCTGGATGAACACAGCAGGCCAAGCAGCATCATAGGAGCAGGAAAACTTGACGTTTCGGGCCTAAACCCTTCATCAGAAAAAAAAATTTTTTTTTTTTTTTT
>JAHRHZ010000086.1:10424996-10462010 GCA_024137785.1 Ginglymostoma cirratum | reverse complement strand
CTGATGAAGGGTTTAGGCCCGAAACGTCAAGTTTTCCTGCTCCTATGATGCTGCTTGGCCTGCTGTGTTCATCCAGCCCCATGCTTGTTATCTCGAGGCTAAAACATTGTGTATTTTTGAGAAGGGGTTAGATATAGTTCTTAGGACTAAAGTAATCAAAGGGTATGGAGGAAAAAGTGGGAACAGGGTTCTGAGTGGATTATCAGCCATGATCATATTGAATGGTGGAGCAGGCTCAAAGGGCTGAATGGCTGACTCCTGCTCCTTTTTTCTATTCTCTATGTTGTATCAGGCCTAATTCCCACATTCAACTCCATTGAAGGACTTTGAAATATGAGGATTTATTGAATAGTAATCAAGTGAGCTACCCAGGTTTTAGATTTGGTTTTGGATGATTATTGTTGAAGACTGTAGGAGAACTCCTGTCCTTCCACATGGTCATCACTCAAGCCCTCCTGGACAGCATTGGCAGGATTCCCACATCAGTGCTTAGCAGGATGGGAAGAGGTCAACCTCCAACAATGCAGCCTCCACCACATTTCCCACCACCACCCCCCCCCAACCAACCAACCTCAATTACCATCACTTCTCCCGTTCCTTCCAGCCTGGCCTGGGAGCTTAGAGCCATAACAGGTCTGGCCAAACTGATCCAAGGTGGTTTTCAGTAGTACATGGAGGCAGAGAGGAGAGGAAGGTCTGATCTTCACCACTTCACACTGCAGTTGTTCCAGCCAAACTAAAAATCCAGATTCAAAGCCTGGCATCTGTTGAACTGCCTGTTGAATGTCTGTCTTTGCAAACTGGGCATTCTAGAAAGAATGCAAGATATCCCGTTCAGAGAAATGATGAGAGCCCGCTGCAACATTGATACCCTGCCATTAGATGCCTGTAGTAGCTTTTTGGCATATGAGAAGGGCAAATGTAGAATGACCTGGGAATCAATTATTGTTGTCCCTTGTTACCGCTTGACATTGATGTTGGACTTTGACTGACACACGCCCTTCAGGCGTCACCATCGGATAACATCTCGTCTGTTGATCCATTCGGGCACCTTGCAGCGCGATTGCCAATGGCATTTACCCCACATGCCATTAGCGAGCCAACTGCAGGCAGACAGCCCCGGACCAGCAAAGTGTTGTTGCTTTTACCAAAAGTAGAGTATTCCTGAAATGAATCTCTCCTCATCTAGAAAGCTGGATGGAGGTGAAATGTAGGAAGTCTCGATGTTGAAAAATGCAGTTTTACAGTGTAGAGCTTAGAACAAGAGAAAACACTGCAGTTCCTCAGATCCTGAAACAAGTGGCCCATATCCAGCATTGTAACCAGACCACAGAGACTGCCAGTATGAACCGTTAACATATTGCAAAAACTGGTGCATGACACAGTCTGTACAATGTATGAGGGACTTCCAGTGTATGCACATTGTACCGATGGTTTAACCACTTTGGATATTAGATTGATCATCACCTGAGACCCATTTTGCTGTCCAGATACATTGTAACAATTTAGGGGCTGTTGTGGCGCACTGGTGGTGTCCCTAGTCCTCAACCAAGATGCCCGGGTTCAAATCCTACCTACTCCAGAGGTGTGTAATAACATCTCTGAACTGGTTGATGGCAAAAAAAAATTTATCTATCCACCTGGTCCCTGAACCTCTGCATTAGTCTGACACCAAATAAACTGCTCAAACGTAATGGTATACCAATGGCATGTTGCACTGCAATATATACCTCCGCTTCCCCCCCCACCCCTTTAAACTGCTTTGCATTATAACTGGGTTATTTCATTGGATTATTGTGCTTTCTGTTCCAAATAACCAGCCAGACCAAGTCATTTTCTATGTGTGATCTCTTCCTCATGTTCCTTCTTTCCTCGTTTGCAGCCTTTGCCCAACCCCTCCTCCAGAAAACCCAGAATATTTTTGCTAAATACACTATTTATCCAATTTCCCCTTTAAAATAAGACTCTGGAAAATCCCAATGTTTTGAGAGTACGAATAAGTTGAGCGAGTGTAACAAAGGCAGGAAGCCGTGTAGGGTGATAGCGCCTGCAAGCCTATTGTCCAATGTTCATAAAATAGAGACACAACAGAAAATTAACCTGTCCTTCCTTTCGATCCAGTCCTTTCTCATCAGAATTTGTACTAACTGGGTGTTGTGGTTGGGATCGGAAAGGTCAGAAACTAGAATATACCAAATCTCAGAATTTTCTGACACTATGAAGGGGAAGTTATGGAAAATTACGCTTTGCATCACATTTTTTTAGACATGTCTATAGAAGCAACCAGTGCTGCATTTGGCTGTGATGGATAATTATATTTTTAAAAAAAGGAATTCAGGAGCATGCTTTTGAAATGCAATTGTCTGGACTAAGAACAGCAATTGAAAGCTAAAGGCTAAATGGACAGCCCCAGGGAATAAAAATACTTGGGGTGGGGGGCAAGATACGTCAAGAAGGTGTAGAGAAGCAACAGCAATGGAAAAAAAAGTTCTCAAAAAGGGAGCATTATAAAGATGCAAGGAGTTCTTTTTTGTTCATTTGTTGGAGGTCGGTGACACTGCTGAGCTGGCATTTAAAGCCCCTCCCTAGTTGACCTTCAGAAGGTGATGGTGAGCTGCCTTTTTGAACTGCTTCAGTCCACTTGCTGTAGGTTATCAGTGAATATTCTCTGTCCTGCTTCAAGGCGATAGATCTCACCTTTGATCTTGAGAGAGGGCTCTTTGGGTAGAAAAAGTTGCATCAACATTTTCATTGTAAATCTTTAATCTTTTCTTGCTCTTCAGTGCATGGGGAGACCAATCCATTGTGACAAAAAAAACAAAGTGCTGGAGAAATTCAGCAAGTCTGGCAGCATCTATGGAGTGAAACAGAGTCAGTGTTTCAAGTCCGGTGACCTTTTGTGGACTGTGATGGGGTGTCAGCCACACAAACAAAAAATCAAACACTGACACTATTCTGCATTAGTCTTGACCAGGGATATTGTTCATGTGGGACAGATCTCTAGAGTCCACATTATTTCCTGCTCATGATATGAGTGTGTAGCAATCAAAGCTGTACACTTTCTCATGGATATACCTCTGTTAATGTTCTGCCACTACTGGAATGGTGGACGTTAGGCATGATGTAAAGTAATGTGGTGCTGCAAAAGAGACAATAACTTGCATTTATGTAGCACATTTAATGCAATGGAATACCCCAAAACAGATCTTACAAAACTCTGACCTATAGAAGTGGATATTCGGACATGAAAATCAGTCAAATAAATAGGTACCACAGAGTATTTTTTTTTAAAAGGAGGAAGTGAGTGAGGCAGAGAGGTTTAGGAGGTCTAGCCTCCTGAGGAGTTGTTGGCATTGCAATTGTATGGAGCTTCCTGGATGAACTAGAACCTCTTTCTCAGTCCAGAGTTACCTGTACATTCATAGGAACATGAATAATAGAGCAAGTTAAAGACTTACATTACCATTTAGTCACATCTCAGCAATATCTTAATACACTTCACCTACAATGAATGATACAGGAATGCAGTGGCTGTGGTTATTCAGACAGGCATGTCACCAGGTTCTCACAAAGACCAATGAGAAAAGTGAGCACTTTATGTGTGCCTTATGGTGTGGATCAAGAGAGGAAATGGAGAATGACATTGGGAGAAATCTGTGGCGTCCTTTGAATGCTGAAGCCCCATGAACCACTAGAACTGAACCTCAGGACCTTGGATTTAGGCTCTGATCCCAATCTGAGTGTCAAGTCCTGCTTCAGTGTTTGAGCGTCAGAGAATGGGGCTTAGACGACATAGCTTTCATCTTCTCACTGAGAACATTTGAATGGCCAAACCAGGAAGGATGAGCAGATTGCTTTTGGCTTGTGGATGAGGAGATATGACAGGTGTTACCATCTGTCTCCAAAATGATAGTTTTGCTCTGCAACGTATAATGTGAACAGCATGGAGCGGTGAAGAACAAAAGAGAAAACATTTGCTAACTCTTTTCAGGTCCACTCGATCACACTTACGAAAGACAGATGTTGAATGCTTGTTCTCTGGGGCCCACACATTGCTGCAATATTGTGTAATGTGCAGAATTAGAAATGATTAAACTCCCAGAGGTCAATTCATAATATCATACAATCTTCGATTGGCTGCAGCACAGAAGGAGCCCATTCAGGCCATCATGCCTGTGCTGGCTATCTGAAGGAGCAGTTCACTCGGTGCCACTCCCTGGCCTTCTCCCCATAGCCCTGCACATTCTTCCTTTTCAGATACTGAACTTTTCCCTCTGGATAGCCCCCACCACACTTTTGGGCCGTGCATTCCAGATCCTAACCACTCACTGTGAAAAATCTTTTCTTCAATTTGCCATTATTTCTTTTACCTATCATCTTTCAATCTTGATCCTTTCACCAATAGCAGCATGTTTCTCCCTATCTATGCTTTGTCCAGACCCCTCATAAATTTGACAATCTCAATCAAATTTTGTCTCAACTTTCCCTTCTCCAAAGAAAACAAGAAAACTTCTCTGATTTTTCTACATAGCTGAAGTTCCTTATTGTTGGAAGCATTCTCCTCAGCCTTTTAAGCATTGTTTCTCATGTCTTTTACATCCCTGTGAAACTGTGGTAGCCAGAACTGGATGCAATATCGTGGCTGAAGCTGAATCAGTGTTTTATAACTAGTTTAGAAAAACCTTCTTGCTTTTGCATCTATTAGTAAAGACTAAGATACTGTATGTTTTATTAACCATTCTCTCAACCTGTCATAGAGTCATACAGAACCATCCTGCCATCTTCAATGATTTAAGTACATGTACACTCAGGTCCTCTTGCTCGTGCAACCCCTTTAGAGTTTAAAATTCTCTGATAGGTAGCAAAAAGAGCTGCTAAATGAAAGCTGGAGAAAGGGGTGAATCTTTCCATTTTTGTGATAGAATACAATGAAACAGCCTAGTTTAGTAACTTTCCAAGTGAAAGATTTTATGCGTGATTCCATATCATCATACACAGTGACCAAGTGCTTTTGCATTACTTAGTGATAAGAAGAATATTATTAAATTGAAAGGGTGCAGAAGAGATTTACAATGATGCTACCAGGACTGGAGGGTTTAAGTAATAAGGAGAGGCTGGATAGGCTGGGGCATTTTTCGCTGGAGCGTAAGAGATTGAGGGATGACTTTATAGAGATTTGTAAAATCATGAGGAGCATAGATAAGGTGAATAGTAAAGAGGAATTCAAAACTAGAGGGCATATTTTTAACGTGAGAGGAGAAGGATTTAAAAGGCACCTGAGGGCAACTTTTTCACAGAGTGTGGTTCATATGTGGAATGAACAGCCAGTGAAAGGTACAGTTACTGCATTTAAAAGACATCTGGATGGGTGCATGAGTGTGAAAAATTTAGAAGGATATGAGCCAAACTCAGGCAAATAGGACTAGTTAAATTTGGAAAACTTGGTTGGCATGGATGAGTTGGGCTGAAGGGTCTGTTTCCATGCTGTATGACTCCATGACTCAAAATCTGGACTCTGAAGGTTAAATTAAAAGACAGAATTACACAAACTAAAGTTATATTTACTGATATTTGGAAGGTCGGGGGAGGGGGAGATCTAATCAACTAATGCTGCAATATGGGCTAAAAATTAGTGGCTCACCTTTTTCATTTAGAAGAACAGTTGAGGTTTTTCTGGATGCTAGGCCAATAAAAAGCACTTAAAATTTGAGATTTATAGAAATTTGTTAGCTAATGGTATTAAAAGATAAGGGGGAAATGTGGCTATACGCAGTTTGGTCACAAATCAGTCCATATCCATAAATAATTGAGAAAAACATTGGAAGGCACAAGGCTAAATGGCCTGCTCTTGCTTCCATAATCCTGGAACATTGTATTTTTGATCTGATAAACTGGTTTTGTATTTCGGTCCAGCATCACAGAATAAAATTCCCTCGATTTTCTTGGTTTCTGGGGGTCACAGCCCAGAGTCTTTGGTTGTACAAAACATGACATATCTGAGCACATATTGACTTTTGAGAGGTATTCCAGCTCTTAGAGGGTGAGAAATGGGAGCACACATTTGGAAGGGGACACTGTCCTGAGATTGAGCAGGAGATATGTTAGGACAGGATGAGAAGGTTTTTAGCTGCCTGTTGAACCCGCACTCTGCCTGACCTGGGAGCTCTTTATACTGAAGTTGGGTCCACCTGTGGAAAAGTGCTAAATACTTCAGAGTTGACACACCTTATCTTTTAATGAGCATAAAAATATTAATTTGGAAAAGAAATGATAGCAATTGCATATCTGTTTGGGGAGTTCAATTATATAAGTACTTAATAAGCACTACATGGCCTTAATTACTCTAATTAGGATAGAGTTGCTCACTGATTTCTACATACGATGAAGTAATTAGATATTTGTTCATGAGCCAAAGTCAACTATGAAAGTCTTAAGTTATTCTTGGATCTAGTCATGTTGGGGCCAGTGAAGGAGTTCAAGTCCATTAGAGTAATGGGCTAGCCAATTTTTATGACAAACTGGCATATTGAACTGGACTCTCACCGTGAAATAGGAAGACCGAGTTTAGCAGTTGATTATTTGATCAGTTCTTCATTTGGCCACATGGACTTCCCTTTCTTCAAGCAATTGATGGTACCCCTGAGGAGGCAACTGTCACAGGCACTGGTCTGCATAATGTATTTGTCAATAAAGAATGCTTTACAAATCCTGCAAACTTCTACACTTAGCATGGAACTTACTGCTCTTTGCTTTCAAATGTTTCATGGCAAGTTTCTGGAAGACTCTGTGTTTTGACTGAGGGATTTCAAAAGATTAGAAGGAGTGCAATAGCTTCAGCTAGACGCAAGGTCACTAATCAGAGGGCCTGGTATAAGATAATTGGCAAAATAACCAGAAGGGCAGACATGAAATGCATAGTGAGTTGTTACAATCTCAATTAAGTGGCCTGAACTTTCAAGGAGAATTCAATAAATAATTAGAGTGGGGTTAAGGTATTGCAGAGCTATGGGGAATGAGCAGGAGGTTAAGTTTTGTTGAGTAGTTCCTCCAAAGAGCCAGAACAGGCACAATGGGCCAAAAGGCCTCCTTCTGTTGTTGCTTGGATCGACAATGCCATGTTGATTGACAATTTCAGTGACTGGTCAGTAATTAGCCCAAACTTTTTCATTCCCTTTTTTTCCAGTAATGCTCATGCAAACACTCCTGTTCCTTTGTGTCACAAGTAGCAGTAGCTGGAGAATCTGATGGCGACGTGGTTGCAAGCATGTTCAAGAACATGGTGTACTTTAAGAAAAAATCAAGGGTGTCTTCAGGACTTTACTGAAGCAACAGGTTTATTTCTTGATATATTACAAATCTTAAAATAGTTTGTTGTTAATTGTTGTGGTCATTAGAAATTTGGCATTCTTGCAAATTTTCCTGATGAGTGCAAGACAAAAATATTTGATAAGATGTCTCTTTTTTTTCAACAAGATTTATTTCCATTGGCAAACCAAAATGAAAAATCAATGGTCAATGGAGTTGGACAATATTAAAACAGAAATTGTCAATGAAGTAAACAAAGATCGAGATATCAGACATTAGCAAACCTTGATCAGAACATTCCAAACAGTGTAGAATTAGCATAGAGTGAAAAGTCACACCCAGCTCCACTGTGTGGGTTCTGGAGAAGCAAAGGATTGAATAATGAGTCTTTAGTTCAATCTTTCTTTCCATGAAGGAAAATGCACATTGACAGGGTCCATCAAGATGAGGATTTTTCTGCTGTGAAGTTGGGGTACAGATCAAACTCCGAATGTATGTTCCGTAACAGTCAATGGGACTTTCAATCTCATGAGGGCGTTTCTTAATTGTCTTTACATAACATAGTGTTTTCATTTCCCTTATTGGTAAACGTTGAGGAAGGAAGGGTGCCAATCCAGTTCTGCCTATCTAGGATGTTTTTATTGAGGACAACCTGCCCAACAGAAATTGGATTGACATGGTCCAAACTCACCTTACCTAAAATAGCTACAGCAATGGGAAGTGAGTTCCAGCTCAATGGACTTGGCTGGATTCAAACTCATGCCCTAGGGGCTAACTCAGCCCCTCTTCTTCCCACCATTTTTTAAGTAATGAGTGGACATCATTTGTAGAAACATCGCGGCAGCTAGCTTGGCTTGAGTGGTAACCACATGCAGTCACATGGGTCACTGCTTTTATAGGGACAGTTTTGTTTGCATCTATGTATAAGTTTATAACTGTAACATGATAGACTCTATTTGGGCTAGTCTGTATTGAAGAACTGGCTTGTGCATGAACATTTTGTTGTGTCCATTAAGGCGTACGTGTTTTACTATGCATATATGCATGTGTGTGCATGCGCATATGTGTGTGTGTGTGCATGTCGTGTGTTTGCACATATGTGTGTATCTGCATGTGTGTGTGCATGTGCATCCATGTATGTGTACATGTAGGTGTGTGTGTGTACACATGCATGTGTGTGTATGTATGTGTAATGTGTATGTATGCGCGTTGCTATGTGCACTGTGTGTGCATGTGTGTGTGTGTGTGTGGTGGGTGCATATGTGTTTGTGTATGTGTGTGTGCTGCGCGGTCTGTGTGTATGGTGCGCATATATGTGTGTGTGCGCATTTTCACACTCTTTCTTTGTAATTATTTTTAAATCAGGTGATTGTTTGCACTCTTTCCTGTGCTTCATATTGTCCTCTTCTCTAATGTTTGTGGTTATGCTGGTGGACAAGTTGCCAGAGGTTACAGGCTCCATTCAATAAAACTGTGATTTGGGGACATGGGCCTAGGTTTCCAGAAACAATCTACAACTTCACTGGGAGAGGAATTGCATTTATATATCTCTTTCTGACAACCTCAGTGCATTCCCAAAACATTTCACCATGAAGTACTTTCTGAAATGTCACGATGGTGGGAAACACAGTGGTCAATATATGCATAGCAAGCTCCCACAAAAGCAGTTTGATAATGACCTGATGATCTCTGACTGTGGTCACCAGGCAGGAACATCAGACCGGCTTTGTCAGCCTGGCTTTAAGCGTCTTTGAATATGGTGATAGGAATATAGGTACCTTCAGATACATCTAGTTGAGGTAATGTTGGGGTGTCTAAAATTGTGCACAGTTACATGGGGAAGTTCAGTGGGGTTTTGGGGGTGAGGCAAGTGCACCTCAGGGTCCCTCTCAGCATGAACAGCTTAGCTTGAATATCACTCACTTTGGCCTCTGTCTTGCTGCTAATCTTCCCAGCACGTTTGGGAATCAGGGGTTAAAAAGGCAGTGGGCAGCAACATTCAATGAAGGAAGGATGGCACCATCTTGCAGACTCTATTCTTGACAGGTGTCGGGTGATGGATGGGTGAAAGGGAGAGGAAATTGAGACTCTGATTTGTTTTTAGTTCAGATTTCTGGTATTTACACAAGAATGGTCATGTGACAAGAGACACGAGGTCCCCATTGAACTGTCCCTCAACAGCAGTCGGTGCCTTCAAGAGAAGAGGGTGGAAGAGGCTGACTTGTTTGAACAGGCGTGCCAAGGAACACAAAGCGAAATGGAATGATAACATTAACATTTGTGCTTGCATTTCGCGAAAGGTATTTCTCAGAATGAGATGGGAATTGCGATGATACAGCTTGCATTGTGATGTCAAACTCGCAGGACCTCATGATCATTGATGGAATTCAACTTGTCCTCATGGAAACGAATTATCAGTTTGGTTAGCTAAGTAAACATGCATCCTGGGTGGTTGTAAGGAATGGTAACTGGATTAGATTGGGCCAGTGTGGTAGGTAAAGAACGCTAGGATCGGATATGTCTGTGTGGTGGAGAGTTGGAACAGGCTGTGTTGGCACGGGGTGGGGTTGGTAACTGAGCCAGGTTGCATTGGCATACTTGAAACCCTGGCAAACCATGCTGGTAATGGAATAATTTATACCCCAGTGAAGGAATATACTGATACATTCAAGAAAGAGATAAACTTTTAGACTTTAAATGAATCAAGGGCATGGGGAGAAAGCCAGAATATGGCATTGAGATAGATGATCAGCCATGATTATACTGAAGAGCATAGCAGGCTACAAGGGCTGAATGACCTATTGCCAAGTTCTATGTCTGTGAATGATGTGTGACCAAAATGCCTGGGAGGAATTATCGTTTGTGGTAGGACTGGTGTATAATGCATGCATTATCAAGGACCTTTTAGTCTGGGCACAAATCAGAATTGTAACTATATTCTGAGCCATCAACTCGGCCCATTTTAAACTGACGAAGAGATTGCATTGGGCCAGGAGACAGGGATGGGGGGAGACAGCCTCGGGGGGCACACTTTCGGATTGGCAGCAGCGACACACACCCCCTTCTTTCTGACACTGCTGTTGCCCTGGAAACCCCAATCCACATTGGACAGTGGTGAAGAAAGGCCGAGGGGGGAGATTCAACATCTGTCAGCAATTTACCAAAATGACAGAATGGGTTTTAAAATATTTCCATATTTTTACACATTTTGAACTGTTTATGTACTGAAAAGAAAACCCACCAAAGCCAAACAAAAAAAAAGATAGTGAATGAAAAGGGTTCTTTGATAGCGTGGAATGTTCCTGCAGGAATATGAACTCTGTGTAAAGTCTTGTTTTGCTGATGTGGAAATGTTTTCTTAACCCTGAGTGGTTTATCGACACTGGCTGGACCCCAGCGTGGGCTACACCCTCAGAGTACACTTGAGCCTGTGTTTCTCTGTGTAGCCTCTGTGACTGCATTTCCTGGGGCTCTCTGCTTTTCCATTTTTCCATCGAGAATTCTGATTCTGCTGTGTGAAGGTGGTCTCAAACAGTGGTACCTTCCTGCTTGAGTAACCTATGTGAATGAGGCAGTGTGGACAGTAGCCACATCAATCAGTTGCCCTCTGGATGAGTTAGGAACATAAGACGTAGGAGCCAGAGTGGACCGTTCGTATCCTGCTATCCAATAGATCATGGCTCATCATCTGCAAACCTCTCCCACATCCCCCGCTGGCCCCCACCACCCGCACCCCCCCCCCCCACCCCAGTCCACTTTCCTGCAGTACCCCATGCCCCTTCATTTCTTTTAACTTCAAAATCCTGTTGACAGGAATGTTTGGGAGTCTCCCCAGGATCAGACTGTAAGGTCCAAGACAAAGAAAGTGATACCCAAACCACAGAAGGTAAGAGCATGAGTAGGCCATTTGACCCCTTGAGACTGCTCCACCAACCAATGTATTCATGGCTGATCATCAAGCTCAATACCCCAATCTTGCTCCTCCCCTTTATCCATTTAGCCACAAGAGCTATTTCTATCTGTTTTGTGAAAACATAATGCTTTGGTCTCAACTACTTTCTGTGGTCATAAATTCCACAGGCTGACCACTCTCTGGATGAGGAAATATCTCCTTATCTCAGTCCTAAATGGTTTACCCCTTATCCTTAAACTGTGACCTCTGATTCTGGACTTCCCCACCATCAGAAACATCCTTCCTGTGTTTAATCTGTCTAGTCCTGTTAGGATTTTATAGGTTTTTATGAGATTCCCCCTCATTCTTCTGAACTCCACTGAACACAATCGTAACTGACTCAGTCTTGCCTCAACTATCAGTCCTGCTATCCCAGGAATCAATTTTGGTAAATCTTTTCAAGATATCCTTGTTCCTGTACTCAAATTCCCATCATCAAAACAATATTAGGACTATAAAAAGAAATTGGGTTTGTTTAAAATAAATTAATTCATTCTTCTTGTTTATTAAAAAAAAGTGCAAAGTCAGAATAAATTGTTGGCTGATGGTGGAACAATCTAATCGGATAATGAAGAGTCTGTTGATTTTCTGAGTGGTTGTGAGGGATGAATGAGAGTGTGGGAGCAGGGGTATGGTTGTAATCAAGAAATTGAGGTCATGTGACAGAACCTCCAGAATGCAGATTGATGTTCCAGAGCTAGCAATGTTAGTCTAATCGGCAAAATTGAACCAGTCTGTCATGTCAAGACAGCATCATGTAGATAGTTCAGAGGAGATTCATACCTGGAATGAGTGGGTTTGTCCCTCATGTGTCTGTTTCTACTGAACTGTGTGGCTACTCCTGGCACTGACTGAGACCACCCGTAACCAAGGGAATCAAAATGTTGTCTCCACAAGTTGCTAATATGTTTGGCAGGAAGTAGACTCATGGTGTTAATGACACTGGGCTGGTAATCCAGGATCCTGGGCTGATGTTTAGACAAGAAGGTAGGCAATAGTCTCAAGGTGTTATTGCTTGACTATTAATGAAGATACCTAGGTAATGTTCTGGGGACCCAGGTTTGAATCCCGCACTGCAAATGGTGGAATTTGAATTTAATAAAAATAAATTTGGAATTAACAGTCTAACGATGAGCATGAAACCATTGTTGCTTGTCAGGAAACACCGATCTTGTTCCCTTACGCCCTTTAGGGAAGGGAAATCTGCCATCCTTACCTAGTCTGGTATATATCTTTCTCCAGACCCACAGCAATGGGGTTGACTTTTAACTACCCTCTAGACAATTAGGGCAGGATAATAAATACCAGCCTAGCCAATCTGTGACCGAATTGGAAAAAGTTTGAATCCCACCATCGCAGTTGAAGCTAATTCTTTAAAAGCCAGCCTTGTGGTCGCCAATCAAGTTACCACATAAATGCTGTCTGTTCTTCCCACTGCTTGGCCATTTGCCACTCACCAGGTGAATGAGTAAAGAGGATCAGACTATATGTTTACTGCTACTTTACACTAGCTGTGGCAAACATGCCTCCTCACCAGCAAGTGCAGACTGGAGTGAAATAAGGAACAATTACCTTGACCAATTCATTCTTCTCACCTTTCTGGTTAAGATCTGTTGCAGCAAGTCAGCACTCCCAACTTCTATCCTGTGTGAGGTCAAATATCACAGCAACAACTTATTTATGTAATGCCTTTTGCAGAATAAAGCACCCCAAGATATTTTTGAATGAAACCTGACAGCAACACACGTCAGGAGAGATAAAATGATCCAAAGGAAGGTGAAATTGGCAGGTTTTTAGGATGCTTCTCAAAGCAGGTAGACAGAAGGCATTGTGTTGCGGGGAGGGGGATGTGTGAGAGAGCAAGAGAGAGAGATGGTTTGTAGGAGCTACAGAACTCCAGGCAGTTGAAGGCATAGGGCACCAATGGTGCAATAAAAATAGGTGATGCTCTGGAGGTCAGAGTTGGAGGAAGCACATAGATCTCAGAGGGTTTTTGAGTTGGACGAGGTTACTGAGGTAGGCAAAGTTTGTATGCGAGATATGAAGAATTTTAAATTCATGGCATTCCTGGACTGTGAGCTGGTACAGCTCAGTGAACACAGGTTGGGGATGAAAGCTGACACCTCTGCGTTCTGTGAGCATATGATAGCGGGTGGTGCACTGAACCAGTGCACTGTTTAAGTACTTTTTAATTAAATTTTTACGCCAGCAACATTTCAACCAGGAAATGTAACCTGACTTCCATCCCTGCGCAAAATTCCAGGGTTGCAAATGAGGCAAATCAGGAGGAACGCTGCTGAATTGTGCAGTGTGGGGAGCTTGGCCATTCTGATGGGGGTCTTGCAGGGATGGAGGAAGTGGGAGTGTTAGGAGTTGGTGGGATGTGGGGATAATGAGGAAGCTCAAACATTTCCCAAAGAGAGGGCAATCAGAAAGATCTCGATGAGGTCTGGTCATCCTGGCAGCTAAACCCAGCAGTGAAAGGAAATACAGTCTGGTAAAATTCCTGACAAACACAACATGCACATGCACACATATACTTAAATGCACTCTCACCCTTGCAGGTGTGCATGCGCATGCATAAATACACATCCACATACATTTACACATTCATACACACATATGCACACACAGTCACACATGCACACAGAATCACATGCACATACACTCACATTCATGCACACACATTCGCACACACATTCACCCACTCATTCATAAGCACGCATGTTCACAATTGCATGCACACATGGATACATGTGTACACACAAGCACATTCACATACATATGTGCAGACACACATGTTTGCACACACAGATTTGCATGCACACATATATTGACACATGTGGATGTGCCCACAGACATGCACAGTGCGCATACAAGCACATGCACACATTTACCCATATATACACATATGAACACGTACACAGTCACATATACTTTTACAAACACTCATTCGCACACAGGGACGTGGAGACTTATGGATGTGCACACATCCATACAAGTATGCACATGAACACACACCGCAGTGCTGACTTTGAGATTAGGGCTTTGCAGGACTGTTTGTTTGAATAGCAATCTGCAATTTAGCTTTGTATCTGATTATTTTGGCCTCGAAGCGGTGACTCCGATTTGCTGATGGGGAGTTGGGTCCAAGTGTGACGAAAATGTCGATTTGTTCAGCAGTGTGAGGTCTCTGAGAGTCTTCTCCATTCCTTGCACTGGTTTGTGGGGTGCGGCAACGACCTCACACACATTGCGAAAGTCCAGCCGTTCCGGCAAACAACAATTTGAGTCTGGATAATGCGTTTCGCACCTCAAGGCGCTTCACAGGAGCGTTTACTGGACCGAATGGAACTCAGAGCTACATTGGATTATTGGACAGATGAACAAAAACTTGATTAAAGCAGAAGGAGCGTCTTAAAGGCGAAGAGTGGGATGGAGAGGCAGCTACTTTTAGGGAGGGAATTCCATAAGCTTGGGGCCCAGAGCTGACGGCATGACCACCAATAACGAAGCGATGAAATAGGGGATGAACAATAGGTTCCTAGGAGGAGTTTACAGATCTCCGAGAGTGGCAGGGTGTCAAAATGTGTTTGATAACGCTTAATGAAGTGTCTTGAGGTGTTTTTACTCCATGAAGGTGCTACGTAAGATACAAGAAGTTATTGGAGGGAAGTGAGATACCAAAGTCTGGACAAAGCTGTTTTCGAAATCTGCAGAACTTACTGAAAGACATCATTTTTGAAGCACACGGTATTCTATTCGATGTGTGTGGTGAGCCAGCCAACCTATTTGTGGTTCCGAACTATTGCTTAAACCTTTCTGTTATTGAGAGAGATAAAAGGTACTGCAGATGCTGGAGAATCCGAGATAACAAGCATGGGGCTGGATGAACACAGCAGGTCAAGCAGCATCATAGGAGCAGGAAAACTGACGTTTCGGGCCTAAACCCTTCATCAGAAAATGTTATTTCTGTTATTCATCGGTTTTGTTGTTTCCTGGTGTTGGACTGTTGGTTACTCTGAGCAACACTAGCTCAGCCCACACTGCCTGTTCACATTTTCATGACAATGTTTCAGACAATTTTTGTACACCTAGGGAGTCTGTGCTCCGAACACCAGCATGTACACATGTCGGCTGTGTCAGTTTCAATCACTCCGTAACTTTTAAATGGGAAGAAAGGACAATATCCTGTGATTAGTGCTGTGCAGCGATACTGGACCATGACTCACTACGATGATATTGTATCAGGTCCAACATTGGTAGGAAATTGTACAATGTGATGCACACTGAGGGTACATTGTATCATGTGACCCACACTGCAGCGACATCGTGTTATGTGACTTGCACTGGGGTGATATTGTATCGTATGACTTACACCGGAGTGATGTTGTTTAGTCTGATTCATGATATTGAACCATGTGACCCACACTGGCATGTTATTGATCCATGTGACCCACATTGAGGTGACATTGTACCATGTGACTGATATTGTATCATGTGACCCACACTGGGCGATATGGTACCATGTGACACACTGGAGTGATATTGAATCATGTGACTCACTCTGGCATGCTGTTGTACAATGTGACTCACACGGGCATGATATTATACCACATGACTCACACTGGAGTGGAA
Organism: Ginglymostoma cirratum; assembly: GCA_024137785.1. Lineage (NCBI taxonomy): Eukaryota > Metazoa > Chordata > Chondrichthyes > Orectolobiformes > Ginglymostomatidae > Ginglymostoma > Ginglymostoma cirratum. The sequence goes on along the minus strand of JAHRHZ010000086.1, from coordinate 10,446,115 downwards.
AGGAACCATGTAACACACACTGGAGTGGAGACATCGAGCTGATATATCACTAATCTGGATGAGATACCTGCCTCTATTTCATCTCAACCTGCAGCTGGGTTGTAGCTGGTTTATAGTCCAGAGCTGTGCTGATGAGGCAGTGGCCCAAAGGTGAGTAGGTGGGTGAGAGGAGAGTGGGAGAGCTGCTTGGCTACTGTTGACATTGGCCTTTTTGGGAGCTGTAGAGCTGGAGGGTAGGAAGCTAGTGATGTGGCGGGGTGGAGGGGGGTGTTCTAGTGTAGTTGGGGTGTGGGAAAGAAGCACTGTGTGGTGATTGCAACATGGTCAGCCAGCTGGACCTCATAGAATATGAGATAACAAGGTGTAGAGCTGGATAAACACAGCAGGCCAAGCAGCATCAGAGGAGCAGGACAGCTGACATTTCGGGCCTAGACCCTTTTTCAGAAATGGGGGAGGGGAAGGGGGTTCTGAAATAAATAGGGAAAGAGGGGGAGGCGGATTGAAGATGGATAAAGGAGAAGATAGGTGGAGAGGAGACAGACAGGTCAAAGAGGCGGGGGTGGAGCCAGTAAACGTGAGTGTAGGTGGGGAGTTAGGGAGGAGATAGGTCAGCCCAGGGAGGACGGACAGGTCAAGGGGGCAGAATGAGGCTAGTAGGTAGGAGATGGGGGTGGGGTTTGAGGTGTTTGGACCTCATAGAATATGAGTTCCTTAGTTGGGGCTGTTAATCTGGTCTAATCAGGGAGCCTTGCTGACAGATAAGAACAGGAGTGTCAGAGGTTCTGCTGACTCCGTGAGCTGGCTTTGAGGAAGCTGGATCAGTGCCTGCGCATGTAAATAAAGGGTGGCTTGGTGATGGGATACCAGCCTCTGAGGAGTTATTTCACATTGCTGCACATCCTAGCTGATTGATCTCTTCAGTTAATCCATTCAAACACATCTAACCTTGCTTTGTGGACAGCTGCTTAACAGGCCATGAAACGCTTGAAAAGGTAAGCCCGATTCCTGCCTATTTCTGGCAGGTATTTCAGATCAGGGACCCCTCAGGTACTTATGTACCTATCAGGGTCCTAAATGTTTCGTTTAACCATTGGAGAACTGGCTTGGCTACTTTTAGCTTGGTTTGGTCACTCTTCACTCCCATGCATAGGTGATCCCCAGAAAAGCAGTTTGCTGTCAGTATTTTAAGCCTCTGAAATGGGTATGACTAAGTCCAGCAAATTACCTCATTAAGTTTGATAAAATCTAAGAGTGAAACACATCCAATCAAGTAACAATTGAGAAGCAAAATGAGGGCATCCCAATGTGGCCTCCTCTACATTGGGGAAACCAAGCAGAGGCTTGGAGACCGCTTTGTGGAACACCTGTGCTCGGTTTGCGACAAACGACTGCACTTCGGAGTTGCGAACCACTTCAACTCCCCCTCTCACTCCTTGGACGACATGTCCATCCTGGGCCTCCTCCAATGCCACAACGATGCCACGCGAAGGTTGCAGGAACAGCACCTCATATTTGGCTTTGGAACCCTGCAGCCCAATGGTATCAACGTGGACTTCACAAGCTTCAAAATCTCCCCATCCCCAACTGCATTCCAAAACCAGCCCAGCTCGTCCCCGCCTCCCTAACCTGACCGTCCTTTCTCCCACCTATCAACTCCTCCCACCTCAAGCCCCACCCCCACCTCCTACCTACCAACCTCAGCCCTGCCCCCTTGACCTGTCCGTCTTCCCTGGACTGAATAACCCCTCCCCTAACTCCCCACCTACATTCACCTTTACTGGCTCCATCTCCACCTCTTTGACCTGTCCGTCTCCTGTCCACCTATCTGCTCCTTTATCTATCTTCCATCCGCCTCCCCCCACCTCTCTATTTATTTCATAATCCCTTTCCCTTCCCCCATTTCTGAAGAAGGTTCCAGACCCGAAACGTCAGCTTTTCTGCTCCTCTGATGCTGCTTGGCTTGATGCTGTGTTCATCCAGCTCTACACCTTGTTATCTCAGATTCTCCAGCATCGGCAGTTGCTACTGTCTCTGCAACTTGACTGAGATGTGTGTGGATGGATTGAAGTTGCAGGTATTAGAACAGGATATGGCAGTCAACCTAATTACCCACTCCACGTTTTTCCCAGTGGCTACATTGAGTGAAATAGGTCAGGGAGCAATGCAGGTGGGACATCCTATTTGATTTTGGGATGAAGTGGGGAAGAGGACATGTGAGCGAAGGATGTGCATTGGCTACGTGTCAGGTGCTCCATGTATGTCATGATAAGTGATTGAATCTGAATCATTAATTAAGTCAAATTAGTTGGAACTTTACAAAAATAACAAGTGCTCACTGGAATAGTATCTGCAAGAAATGCACACAGTCTATCTCTCTCACACATGCACAAAGACACACACTGTCTCTCAGACTCATACATACACCAGAGGTTCACACGCACACACACATACAGGTCAGTTGAGAGAGCAGGGAGATTGTTTTAGTCTCCAGGGTCTGGATCAGGGTGGGGATATCCTGTTCCTGGTTGGTGTCTACTGACCTCTGCTGGAAAGCGCATGCGTTTCTGCATTCCTCCAGCTGTGTCCTTCAGCGTCACCCCAGCCGCTAGTTTTCGTTGCTGCACCATTAGTATCTGGAATCGCTCCCCCCGCTCTCAAACCTCTCCCCATCTCTTTCTCCTCCCTGAAGACACTTCCTAAAACCCACTTCATTGACCGAGATTTTGGTCACCTGCCTGGAAATCACCTCAAGCGTGTGGCTTAATGGTTAATCCCGTGAAAAGCCTTTTGACTATTTTGACGCAATTCAAATGCAAATTGGGGAAGGAGATGAGGACTCTCGTGCTTGGCTGCTATGTTCAAGGATAGCGTGGCTCATTGGCACTCCAATATGCAAAGAATGGGGGTAGGCCTGACTACTGGGGTGAACAGCCTGGGTCAGTGCCCACAGGTAGAGAAACAATGGAAGTGGGAGGGAAGGTAGGCCATGAGAGTGGAATTTTAACAGGGAAAGGTGCGACACTAACCAAGCCCCATGTTCCATAAGTTGCCACAAATGTGTAACTACCCAAAAAAGGGAGGTGATGACTACTTGTATTATCAGTAGACTATTAATCCAGAGACCCATATAATGTTCTGGAAACTCGCCATGGCAGGTTGTCGAATTTGAATTCAATAAATATCTGGAATCATTAGTCTAATGATGACCATAAAACCTTTGTCAATTATTGGGTATAAACCCAGCTGATTCCCTGATGTCCTTTCAGGAGGAAATCTGCCATCCTTTCCTGGTGTAGTTGATTCTGAACTGCCCTCTGGGCAATTGAGGTTGGGCAATAAATGCTGGGCTGGCCAGTGATACCCACAAACTATGAATGAATAAAAAAAACACACTTAAACCACCCAGATGATCAATGTACCTTAAAGTACACTTCCTTGATCGATTTTAATGGAGCTCTTATGACCACAGATCAATTCAAATAGGCTAGATCCAGTTTGGGAAATCTGTTTTGGTAGCAAATAGTAAGAAATTTAATCTTATGTCCCAATCTTGTGGGGATCTGGCAGAATCGGCCTTAATCATTGTGTTGAGAGTCTAATGGTATCTCTCCAAATATTCGCTTGTTTGCAGATGATAGAAAATGGATTGCCATTGTTTTGAACCCAAATTGCTAATTACATTCTGAAAGGATTGAGACATTAATTTTGAACCTTGGTCTGATTGATTTCAAATGGTTGTCCATAACAAGTAATGAGCTTGAGTTGATTTTTCCACCATTACCTTAACTGTTATTAATTGTTATTGTATTCCCCACTGCCCCCTGCACCCCAACTCCAGCCCAAATTAAAGCATAATTGAGTGCGACTGTAATACTGGGAAAGTTGGCAGGGGTGCTTGAGATGCCAGGCTAGCAAGGCAGAGCAAAAGGTGGCTGGGTTGTAGATGAGTTGGACTTGGGCCAGGGTCCAATCACAGAAAATTCCAGGAGAGTCGCAAAGTCCACAGGATTGCTGACTGGGTAGGCTCAAAGAAAAGGGTGATTGAAAGGGAGACTGGGTTTAATGTGGCACCACAAAAGGCAGAGTCTATGCAACAAAAGACGGCGCTGACTTTAAAGCAGACAATGCCCCCTTTGTTTTGTTCCCTTAAATAGACTGAATCTTTGTCATTTTTTTAAAAAAGCATGAATCAGTTACTAAAACCCAAACATTTTTACTCTTGCCTAGTTCAAATGCGTCACAGGGTTTCACACGCAGAAGTTTCAAGTAAATCCCCACCAAGGGGATAAAGCGCAATTTTGCTTTTCATCCTTAATCCTTTACAAACATCTTAAGTATATATCGACATCCTTTGCATCACCAGTGGCGACTGTGTCTTCTGCTGTCTTTAGGCCCTGGATTCTGGAGCTCTCTCCTGGGACCTCTGGCCCTCGTTCTCGCTGTTGCCTCATCCTTTCAGAGGCTTGTTAAAACCAGCCTTGCAGGTGAAGATCAGGAACCATTAATATAAAAGTATCTTTAAATATACCCAATCAGGAACTCAAGATAGGGAGATAACACAGTATGGAGCTGGAGGAACACAGCAGATCAGGCAGTATCAGAGGAGCAGGAAAGTTGATGTTTCAGGTCGGGACCCTTCTTTTTCTGAAGAAGCGTCCCGATTCGAAATGTCAACTTTCCTGCTCCTCTGATGCTGCCTGGTCTGCTGTGTTTCTCCAGCTCCATACTATGTTATCTCTGACTCAAGCATCTGCAGTTCTTACTATCGCTGAAGGAACTGAGGAGATATTTGTTTATACCAAGAGTGGTTAGAGTGTGAGAATTGATCACCCTCAGGGAAAACTGAGGTGTGCTGCACTGAAGCATTTAAACTGAAGCTGGATAAACATGTGCAGGAGAGAGGAATAGAAGGGTACACTGGCAGATGAAATTAAACTTGCAGCAGATTTCTAGGGAGCCCAAACAGCATAGTGCACTAGATGGGCCCAATGGTCTGTTTGTATAATATATGTAATTCAATATAAAGATGTTCGCTCAACTTTCTTACTATTCTTTATAGCTTTTATGTCCAATGACATTCCTGTTACATGCAATTGGACATTTTTGAAGTTGAATGCGCTATATAAATGTCCAGGATATTTGGCATTCTGCTGAACCAGATGTCTGCAGATATTGGGTTGACGGACGTTCCTTGGCCTTTTTTAGATTTCGCTTGTCCTGAATACCCACCATCTCCCCTTTGCAGCTGTTTCTTAATTGGTTCCAGTGACTTGGCTGTCACTGTTCTTCCTAGCTGCACATTCCAGTTGTTAACCACCCATTGTGTAAGAGAACACTTCCTGGCACTTGTCCTAAACTTGCCCTTCCACAGACATTAACCTTTGTCCCTTTGCCCTGGTGCTTCTGGAAGTATTGTTTACACACGGGGAACTTGCACACTGAGTAACCAGTGAAAGGAGCAACATAGTTTAATGAGAAAAGAAACAAAGGATATGGGTTCACTTCTAGAGGGACGAAAGTGAAAATTAAAGATGCCAAGTTATGTTGTATAGAACCTTGATTAGATCACCATTAGACTACCATGAACAGTTCTCACCTCCACATTATCTAAAGGCTTTAGAGCTACTGGAGAAACTGCAAAAAAAAAAGACTTACCAGCATCAAGAGTTTATAACCATCCTGAAGTGTTGAATTATATGAATTTCTCTATTCATAAGAAAAGAGAGGTGATTTGATAGAAATATTTAATGTGATAAAAGGGCTTCATAGGTAAAGGTGCTATAGTCCCAGAGGGTTGTTGTTTCATTAGAGAGAGGTGGTGCTGAGCTTAATCTGAGGGTCACCACACCTCAGCTGAGGGGTGAGGTTAAGAAGGTGGGACCTTCACAGTAACCTTAGCCAGAACTTGCCTGAAATACGAGACAGTCGCTTCCAAAGACAGCAGATAATTCAATAGAAAACTCTTCACCGAGACAGTGATTAGAATGTGGTTGAGGAGATTGGTGTATTTCAGATTGAACTGGATGAACAGCTGAGGGAGAAAGGAACAGAGGCTTGTTGATGGGGTGAGAATGAGTAGACTGGCAGGAAGAGTTAAAAACCAGTACAGATCAGTTGGGCCAAATGGCTTGTAATAATTTGTAACACTGAGTGGAACAGTTGTGAAGCACGCTGTTCATTTTTAGGCTTTGCTATAACTTGGGACTCTGTCAGTTCTGGAAATTCTTTCTGTTTCACTCTGTTGGGTGGGGAATAGTTTTGATACACTGAATTTTGAGATGTTAACGCATTAAGGGAGCTTGGACAGAAAGCATAAACAGAAAGGCTGACCAAAACATCCAAGAATTTTCAAACATATTTGCAATTGCTCCCTACCTAACCCACACTTCCTCTCCAACAAGAACGTGCATTTATATAGCAATTTTAGCACAGTAAAAACATGCCAAATCATCCTAAAAGAGTGTGATCGAACAGAATTTGACACTTAGCCTCATAAGGAGAGAGCAGTACAGACGACTTAAGGCTTGATTGAAGACATAGATTTTAAGGAGCATCTTAATAACATGAGAATGCGAGGTAGAGAGGTTTAAAGATGGAATTCCAGAGCATAGGGTTGAGGCATGACCACCAAAAGAGGGGCATTCAAGATTGAAGATATTCAGGAAGCAAGAATTGGAGCAGATGCAGATATCATGAGAGTTGCAGGGTAGCAGGAGGTTACAAAGGTAAGACTGACGAGGCAAGGGAGGGATTTGAAATGCCAGATCGAAGCAGAGGAAGGGGTAACAGTAAGGGAGGATCGCATTCCAGATTTCCATCCATACACTGTATCCAGATGGGCAGTGGAACTGAATTTGTCCAGACTATGCTTTTAAATAAACATTAAACAGGTTAGATAACCCCTGGTGGAGCATGGTAACAGAAAAATTAAAAATGTCAATGGAAACTTAGGAAAATATTGCGTTTCCAAGGGCGATGATGCATCCTGGAATAAAGAAACATTTTGAAGTCAGTCAGTTGTATTATGTCAGAAATCACACAACACCAGGACTGTAACCTAGTATCGTGTGATTTCTGACCTTGTCCACCCCTGTCCAACATCAGCACATCCACATCTGTTATAGTTCAGTAGCAGGTGAGATTTGAATACAGACTTTTTTTATTCATCCATGGGATGAGGGCGTTGCTGGCTAGGCAGCATTTATTGCCCATCTCTAATTGCCCAGAGGGCAGTTAAGAGTCAACCACATTGCTGTGGATCTGGACTTACATATAGGCTAGACCAGGTAAGGATGGCAGTCTCCTTCCCGAAAGGACATTAGTGAAGAGATGGGTTTTTTTCCTCAACAATTGACAATGGATTCACAGTTATCATTAGACTCTCAATTCCAGATATTTATTGAATTCAAATCCCACCATCTGCCATGGCAGGATTTGAACCTGGGTCCCCAGAATTATCTGGGTCTCAGGATTAACAGTCCAGCAATAATACCACTAAGCCATCGCCTCACCTTCCTGGCCTGGAGGTAGGGACGTTATTGCTGCTCCTCAAAACCCCTTGGAGAGTCATCCTCAAGGGATTGAACCTAAATTGTTAAAATTAATTTAGAGTAATAGAGATCTACAGCACTGAAAAAGGCTTTTTGGCCCTTTGAGTCTATGCTGGTCAAAAGCAAGCATTATATTCTAATCCCATTTTCCAGCACAAACTGGCCTTTTTGCTAAATGGACTCGTTGACCATCCTAAGAAAGCTGTGATTTAAACAGAAATCTTTGTATCTATTAGTCTAATGCTTCTCCCAATGAGCTACTGTCATAGAGACATAGAGCTGAACAGCACAGAAATAGACCCTTCGGTCCGACTCATCCATGCTGACCGGATATCCTAAATTAATCTCGTCCCACTTGGCTCATATCCCTCTAAACCCATCCTATTCATATACCGTCCAGATGCCTTTTAAATGTTGTAATTGTACCAGCCTCCACCACTTCCTCTGGCAGCTCATTCTGTACAGACACCACCCTCTGTATGAAAAAGTTGCCTTTAAGTCCTTTTTAAATCTTTCCCTTCTCACCTTAAACTTATGCGCTCTTGTTTTGGACTCACCCACCCTGGGGAAAAGGCCTTATCTATTTACCCTATTCGTGCCCCTCATGATTTTACAAGCCTCTATAAGAACACCCCTCAGCGTCCAACGTTCCAGGGAAAATAGCCCCAGCCTATTCAGCCTCTCCAATAGCTCAAACCCTCCAACCCTGGCAACACTCTTATAAATCTCTTCTAAACTCTTTCAAGCTTCACAACATCCTTCCTATAGCGGGGAGACCAGAGTTGCACGCAGTATTCCAAAAGTGCCTAACCAATGTCCTGTACAGCCACAACATGACTTCCCAAATCCTTTTACTCAATGCACTGACTAATAAAGGCAAGTGTACCAAATGCCTTCTTCACTATTCTATCTACCTGTGACTCCACTTTCAAGGAATTATGAACCTGCACTCAAAGGTCTCTTTGTTTAGCAACACTCCCCAAGGATCTTACCTTTAAGTGTGTTAGTCATGCCCTGATTTGCCTTTCCAAAATGCAGCACCACACAGTTATCTAAATTAAAATCCATTTGCCGCTCCTCGGCCCACCTGAGGTAACCTTCTTCGCTGTCCGCTAAACCTCCAATTTTGGTGTCATCTGCAAACTTACTAACCATACCTCATATTTTCACATCCAGATCATTTATATAAATGATGAAAAGCAGTGGACTCAGCACCGATCCTTGCTGGTCACAGACCTCCAGTCTGAAAAGCAACTTCTGCCACTACCCTCTGTCTTCTACCTTTGAGCCAGTTCTGTATCCAAATGGCTATTTCTCCCTGTATTCCATGTGATCTAACCTTGCTAACCAGTCTACCATGAGGAACCTTTTCAAACACTTTACTGAAGTCCATATAGATAACATCCACTGCTCTGCCCTCATCAATCCTCTTCGTTACTTCTTCAAAAAACTCAATCAAGTTAGTGAGACACGATTGCCCATGTACAAAGCCATGTTGACTATCTCTAATCAGTCTTTGCCTTTCCAAATACATGTAAAACCTGTTCCTCAGAATTCCTTCCAATGACTTGCCTACCACCAATGTCAGGTTCCCTGGCTTTTCCTTAACAGCTTTCTTTGATAGCGGCACCATGTTAGCCAGCCTCCAGTTTTCTGGCACCTCGCCTATCACTATTGATGATACAGATATCTCAGTAAGGGACCCAGCAATCACTTCCCTAACCTCCCACAGAGTTCTAGGGTACACCTGATCAGGTCCTGGGGACTGACCCACTTTTATGCGTTTTAAGCCATCCAGCACCACCACCTCTGTAATATGAGCATTTTTCAAGATATCGCTATTTAGTTCCCCACATTTTATGTCTTCCATATCCTTCCCCACAGTAGACACTTTTGCAAAATACTCGTTTAGTATCTCCCCTGTCTCCTGCAGTTTCGCACATAGGTCATCTTGCTGATCTTTAATCTCTCCTTAGTTACCTTTTTGACCTTAATGTGTTCGTAGATTCCCTTTAGATTCTCCTTAACCCTGTTTGCCAAAGCTATCTTGTGTCCCCTTTTTGCCCTCCTGATTTCCCTCTTAAGTATACTCCTACTGCCTTTATACTGTTCTAAGGACACACTTGATCTCTGTTGTCTATACCTGATGTATGCTTCTTTCTTTTCTTGACGAAAACCTCAATTTCTCTAGTCATCCAGCATCCCCTACACCTACCAGCCTTGCCTTTTACCTTAACAGGAACATACTGTTTCTGGACCCTCATTATCTTATTTTTGAAGGCTTCCCATTTTCCTGCCGTCCCCTTACCTGCAAACATCCGCCCCAATCAACTTTTGAAAGTTCTTGCCTAATACCGTCAAAATTGGCCTTCCTCCAATTTAGAACTTTTAACTTTTAGATCTGATCTACCCTTTTCCATCACTGTTTTAAAACTAATAGAATTATGGTCACTGGCCTCAAAGTGCTCCCCAGCTGACACCTCAGTCATCTGGCTTGCCAGGTTTTGCATCTTCTTTAGTAGATACATTCAAATATTGAATCAGAAAATTTTCTTGTACACACTTAACAAATTCCTCTCCATCCAAGGCCTAAACTCTACGACAGCCCTTGTCTATGTTTGGAAAGTTAAAATCCCACTACCATAACCACACTGTTATTCTTACCGCTAACTGAGATCTCACTATAAATTTGTTTCTCAATTTCCTGCTGACTATTGGGGGATCTATCGGACAATCCCAATAAGGTGATCATCCCTTTATTTCTCAGTTCCACCCAAATAACTTCCCTGGATGTATTCCCAGGAATATCCTCCCCTAAGTGCATCTGTAATGTTATCCCTAATCAAAAACTCCACTCCCCTGCTCTTTTGCACCCCCCCATTTCTATCCTCCCTATAGCATCTATATCCTGGAACATTAAGTTACCAGTCCTGTCCATCCCTGAGCCACATCTCTGTAATTGCTATGCTATTCCAGTCCCATGTTCCCAACCATGCCCTGAGTTCATCTGCCCTTACCTGTGAGGCCTCTTGCATTGAAATAAATGCAGTTTAATTTATCAGTCCCACCTTGTTCTCTGCTTTGTTCCTGCCTGCCCTGACTGTTTGATTTGCTCCTTTTCCTAACTGCATCAGTCTCAGATTGCTGTCTTTCCTCATCATCTCCCACTCACCCCACACACCACCGTACTACCTCCCTGCTCCCCCCCCCCCATTAGTTTAAATCCTCCCAAGCAGCTCCAGCAGATCTTCTCGCCAATATATTAGTCCCCTTCCAATTCAGGTGCAATCCATCGTTCTTATGCAGGTCACTTACACCAGAAGAGATTCCAATGATCCAAAAACACGAATACTTCTCCCCGGCACCTACTCTTCAGCCGTGCATTCATCTGCTGTATCCTCGTATTCCTACCCCCACTAGCTTGTTGTAGTAATCCACATATTACTACCCTTGAGGACCTCCTTTTTAAATTCCTGCCTAACCTCCTATATTCCTTCCTTAGACTCTAAACCTTTTCTCTTGCTATGTCATTAGTTCCAATGTCTATAATGACCTCCGGCTGGTCCCTTTCCCCTTTGAAAATACTCTGCTGTCTAGCTCATTTAGAAAGATGTGGGTAACACGCACACCATCCTTTATCATGAAATCAATCCTCTTTTTAATACTTAACCATCTTTAAGAAGTGCAAACAAACACGAAAAAAATTCCTTTTACTTTATCGTTTAGAAATGAAAACGGGTTAAAGAATAACCTCTGAAACAGTGCCACAAATAAAGATCAGGGATAAAAGTTATAAGGGGCGTTAAAATGAATTGTATTTTTAATTGAACACTTGAATTTGTTCATTATCAAAATGTTGAGCCTTTAAACTGAGTCTCCAGGGCCATCCTCTGAGTTGGCAGCTGGAGTTTATAGGTGAGTGAGAAGTGAAATAGAGAATGTGCTTAAATTGAATGCTGGGGATATTGTTTGAATATCTGTATTGAATTGTGGGAGGTCTGAAAAAATGATCTTCCAGCCTATTAATAAGGAACAGATATTTGGGGAGTTAAGGGGTTAACTTTTTTTTTGGGCCTGACTGCTGCAAAGGGTTGCATGATGGGTTGGGATGGGAGTCTTTGTGCGGTCTGATAAGTTGTTAATTTGACACCTGATCTGGGTTGACTGAAAGACAACTTTCCATTGCAGTGAATGTGTTCAGTAAGCGGGGTCCCAGCCACCCTGAAACACCGCAGTCAGTTCAGGCACGTGGCCCAGCAATTAGACCGGTTGTCAGGGTCATGCCCCAAACTCTTAGCCTTCTGACCTCTGACCTGCCCAAGCTCTTAATCTTTCTCAAAAAGGCACAGTGACTGAGAAAACACAGCAGAGCTGGCGGCGGTGTGCTGTGGCTGTGGAGGGAACCAGGGAGCTGTGCTCCACTGTGATTACATCTTTACAAAGAACAGGCAGAGCGAAGAAGGAGCCATGAAGAGGGATAAAGAGAAAGGTGCAAAGGACAGAGAGAGGATTTTGTTTTAAGAAATCAGCCTGTTCAAATGTGCTGTGTGACACAACCCTGGAGCAGGTAGAACTTAAACCTAAACCTTCATAGTCCAGAGGTAGGGACACTACCACAGCACCATGAGAGCCCTCAGCAGACAGATGGATTTTTATTCATATCCAGAAGTGCTCTTAGACACAGCCTGAACATTTTAACCTATCAACAAATCACTTGTGCTATTTTTTCACCTAATAACTACCACCAGTAAATCACCTGTGTTTCCAATTGATTAATTTACATGCAAAGCCTGTTAAGGGCAATGCAGGCCACAGACAGAGGACTGAGCAGGAAGGATACATAGGGTTGGCTGTCTAGCAATGAATGCAAATATACTGATGATCTGAGAGATTTGGTCAGTCAGAAATGGTAGATCAGCTGAGGAAGTCACTGTTGCATAAACATTGAAACACTGTAGACAGCCTACTCCAGCCCTACTCTACCCTGCACACTAACCCCTTGTGTATGCCTTCCCTTGTTTAATAATCCCCATATAAAATAATTCCCTGTGTATGACACTTTATGTTTGAATCCAACTGTCTTAAAAAACTGCTTATAATAATGCACCTGTGTTTAATAACCTCTTATGTATATTAATCCTCTGTGAATAATGCTCCCATGTGTCATAACCTTCGTGTATAATCACATGTATGTAAATTGCCTGTATATTCCTCCTTTTATTTACCTTTGTATTACCTTTGTATGCCCCCATATCTCCATGTTTAATAAACATCATGAATAAACTGCTCATGGAATAACCTTCTGTATAAACCATATCTAATTAAGCTCTCATAAATAATAGCCATGGTGCATAATAACCCACAGTGCATAACCCTCCCCCCCTCCCCGGCTATATTTTATCACATGGGGTTTTTATGTGTAATAACCCCCACGTATGTTATTACACAATAACCCCTGTATTAAACCCCACATTTATAATAGCCCCTCTCTTCATAATAACTCTATAACAACACTCCATGTATAGTAACACACTTATATAGAATAACCACCCCCATATACTTATCCCCTATACTAGTGCAAAAACAGATCTGTTTAAATTCACCCCAACGTACAATAACTACCTGTGTATATTAACTGCTGCATATAATCTGTTCTGCATAGGAACTAGCACAGGTATTAACCCACATGTGAAAAAAATCCCTGTCCAATACCCCTCATGTGTAGTAACACCCCCCCGCCATGTAAAGTAACCTCAGCATAAAAACTGCCCCATGTACAATAACCCCATTGTGTAATAATTCCTATTTGTAATAAGCCTGTGTATAATAAACCCCTATGGGTAAAACCCTGTATGTATAATAAATCCCGTGTGCAATATACCACAGAGTGTAACAAACCCCATGTGTAATATGCTTCTGTATAACCTGCTCCATGTAAGATAGACTCCAATGGATAAAGTGTGCACATGTATAATAGCCGAGCCAATATATAATAATGCCCCTTATATACTAATCTCCCATGTATCTTAATAACCTCCTTCGACACAGTGTATAATAATTTCCTCATGTATTATTAGTTCCCTAGTCAGAGTAACCCTCAAATTTAGTAATCTTCCCCCTGCCAATAAATCACTCCCATAATTAGTAAATCTTGTGTAATAATTCCCACGTGGATAAGAAGCCTCCAGTTTATTAAAGACCCTTGCATATAATAGCCTTCCCCCATGTATAACAGCCATGTGGATAATAACTCCCGTGTATAATAACTGTCTTGTAAACAGCAACCCAGCCATGTTTAAAATCCCCCTGTATATTGTAACTCCCCATATGAAGTAGCCCCTGTTTTTATTAGCAGCCTGTGAATATTAATCCCCTGTGCGTAAACCTCCCCCAAGTTCATAATAACTCCCTTGTATAATAATATGTATTATACATAAGATTCTGTTGTGTATACTAAACCCTGGTGTATAATAACCCTCTCTGGGATATGATACTTCGTGCCAGTTTAATAAAACCCTCCATGTATAATAACTCCAGTGATTCCCCAGTGTAGATAAACCTCCCCAGGTAGGATAATATCTCAGTGTTTAATATATATTCCATATGTAATAAACTCTTATGTCCAATAATTTCCCAATGTAATATATAATTTATATATAATTTACGCACTATGCATAACATAACCTCTGTGTATAATAGCCCCAGTGAATAATAAAACATTCCTGTGTACAGTAATATCCCACTCATGTTTAATAACCCCACCCAGAATAAGTCCAGTGTGTCTAAGAACCCACCCCGTATATAATGCCGTCAGTGTAAAATATCAGTCCCATGCAGTAACTCCCCTGGTATACACAAACCACCTATGTGTAATAACCCCTGATATAGAATTAATGCTGTAATCTATGATAATCTCCCCCATATATGGTAATTTTACTGATTTGTGATAACCCGTTTTGTGCAAATTAGCCCCAATGGGAGTTTAATACAACAATCCCAACTGTGTAAAATAACCTCCATGTGCAATTCACCCTCTTGTATAGTAAACTCTACGTATAAAAACATGCCCCATGTATAATAATGTCTTTAAGAATTAAAGATGCCTCTGGGTAATTGTGATGACCCATCTATAATATCCCCATTTATAACGACGCCTCTGTGATAATAACAGCTTTCCCCAAATTATAATAATGTCCCCTCCTGTATTATAATTCTTGTGCGTACGATAACCCTCTCTGGGCATAACATCACCTTTGAAATAATAACACCACTGAGTATTAACTCTGTGTATACTAATTCCACCCCTCCTGTATAATAATGATCCTTGGTATTATAAAACCCCGTGTATTTTGTATCCCTGCTTAACATCAAACTCCCTGTGTAAAATCACTGCATATAAAAACTTCTTGGGGAAATAATAGCCCACCTGTTTAGAATAACATTCCCTCTATGATAAAACCCTGTCTATAAAGTCCACAGCCCCATTATGATAACACTTCATATTTAATAACTCTCCTTTGTATGTTGGTCACAAGTGTGTACCATTCTCTATCCAAGCTTATAGTAATTACCTTGTATAATAATTTCCATCTATAACATCTCCTCTATATAATAATGGTCCTGTGTACAATAATGATCCCATTTATAACCACCTATGTTCAATAACTCCACATGTATAATAACCGCCCACTGGTGTATAAAATAACTCATTGTTCAGAATGCTTTAAATCCCCCAATGTTATTAATCCCAGTGTCATTAATCTGTGTTTTATGAATCCTGCTATTATTAATCCCTGTGTTGTTCATCCCTGAGTTACTAATCTCAGTGTAATTAATCTGTGTTATTAATCAGTGTTTTATGAATCATGGTGTTATTAATGCAGATGCTATTAATCTTGGTTCTGTTATTTTACGGGTTATTAATCTGGTTGTTATTAATCCAGATGTTACTAAACGCAGTTTTACTGTTCTGGGTGCAATAACTCTGATATTATTATTCTGGGTATAAAAATCCTGCTGTTATTAATTGTGGTGCTAGTAATCCAAGTATTATTAACCCAGGATTATTTATCCCAGTTTTATTATGCTGGGTGAAATAACTCTGGTGTTATCAAACTGGTGTTGTCCATTGAGACGTTATTATTCCGGATGTCGTCACTCAAGATGTTGTCATTCTGGGTGTTATTAAACTGGGTGTAAGTAATCCTGGCATTAGTCTAAGTGTTATTAAAATCCAGATACTGTTAATCCTGGAGGTACTAAGTCAGGAGTTATGGATCTGTCTGTTTTTGATCTAGGCACAATTTATCTGAGTTTTATTAATCACATGCTTGTTAACTTGGATTGTTGCTAATCCTAGTGATATTCATCACTTTGATGTTAAATGTGGTATTATTAATCCTGTGCTGTTTTTCTAGCCATTATTATTGCAGGTTTTATTAATCCATTTGTTATTAATCTGGATACAATAAAACTTGATGCAATAATCCATGTGATATTAAACCCAGTGTTATAAATCTCAGTGTTATGTTTTGGGTGTCAGCTTTCCAGTAATTTCAGTTGTTATTAATCTAATGGTGATCTTATTCATTCATTCATTCGTTCATTATGGTTATTCTCTGTATTATTTATCCCGGTGTTTTTACCCTGGTGTTATTAATCCAGATAATATTATTTGAGCAGTTTATTATTGAGTTTTATTCCCTTGAATGTCATAAATAGGGGTGTTACTAATCTCAGTGTTATTAGTCAGGCATTTGATATTCTAGCTGTTGATATTGCAGCATCTAATCCTGCTGCTTTTACCCTGCTGTAATTGTCCTTCCCAGTGTCAGTGACCCAGGTATTATTGTGCCAGGTACTAGTACTTCCAGTGTTAATAATCCTGTGTTATTAATTCCCCTGTTATTAATTCTGCCTGTCATTATTCTCGTTGTTTTTATCCCCAGTTTTATTGATCCAAGTCCTGTTATTCTCTAAATTAATACTGTGAGTTGATATCTTCCTGCTATTGACCGCAGGGTATGTAATCCTGGTGTTTTTAATCCCTGTGTTATTAATGTGGGCATTATTACTTGTGTCAATAATCTGGTTGTAATTGTTCTAGGATTTTATTAATCCAAGTTTTACTAATTCCTGTGTTATTAATACATATTATTAATTTTAATATTATTGTGCTGATGTTAACAATCTCAATGTTATTAATTATGGCTGTTATTTTTCTTGTCATTATCCCCGGTGCTATTAATCAAGGTGATATTGCTCTGCATGTTAATAATCCAGGTATGGTTATTCTGTTAGTGTTAACTGCAGTGTTATTCTTCTGCCTGTTATTAATCTGGGTGCTGTTGATCTCGGTATTGCTGATCATGGTGTCATTGATCTGGGTGTTATTAATCTGAGTGTCGCTGATTCTGGTGTTGTTTACCCAGGTGTTATTAATCTGGCTGTTATTGGATCCTGGTGTTAAAGAACTGGGTGTTGTTGATCCGGGTGTTGCTGATCCATATTTTATTGAGCTGTGTTTTATTGATCCAGGTCTGGTGACCAAGGGAAGCAATGGCCCTCTGGACTGTTAATCCAGAGACCCAGTTAATATTCTGCGGACCCAAATTTGAATCCTGCCATGGCAGATAATAGAATTTGAATTCAATAAAAATCTGGAATTAAGAGTCTAATGATGACCATGAAACCATTGTCGATCACTGGGGGGAAACCCATCTAGTTCACTAACGTCCTTTTGGGAAGGAAACTGCCATTCTTATCTTGTCTGGCCCACATGTAACTCCAGACCCACAGCAAGGTGGTTGACTCTTTATTGCCTTTGGGCAATTAGGGATGGGGAATAAATGCTGACCTGAGGTAAGGGCATCACTGTCTGCGAATTAACAAAAACGAAGGCATTGTTAATCCAAGTGTTTGTTTAATCCATGTGTTGTTGAACTGAATGTTATTATTCTAGGTGTTTTTAATCCTGGTGTTAATGATTCACTTTTTTGAATTCTGAGTATTTTCATTCTTGGTGAAGTTGTTCTTAGTCTTATTAATTCTGTTGTTATGAATTCCAATGTTACTATTTCAGTATCTTCAGTCTTGGTATTATTCTGGATGTTATTATTTGTGGAGTTGTAATCCCAGGTGTTATTAATTCAGCTATTATTAATTTGGTTTTGTTAACCTAGGTGCTATCAATCCTGGTGTTATTAATGCCATTTTTATTAATCATGGTATTCTTAATCCCAGTATTATTAACATGGTATCTATCAATCCCAGCATTAATAATCTTGATGCTGTTATTCCCAGCATCATTAACCTGGGATCTATTAATCCCAATGTTATTAATCTCAATATTATTATGTTCCCAATGTTATTCAACCAAATATTATTAATCCCAGTGTTATCAATCCTTGTATTATTGTAATCACAATATTATTTAACCAATGTCTCCTACAATGAGACAAAGGGAAGGATTAAATGAGGTGGCACAGTTGTTAGTACTGGTGCAGGTGAAAGAAAGCTGCTGAGGCGTCCCAAATGGCTGAACAAGGACAGGGCTGAGTGGTGTGGGGTGAGGACAGGAAGTTGGGGAAGAACAATTTTTGGGAAACCCTGTGTGCAGTAGTGAGAGCGGTAGGTTTAGAGGGAGGGAGGGCGATTGGTGGAGAGGCAGAGTTAGAGAGTGTGATGTAGCACTGGTGGCCCTTTGTGGAGCACAGGTGTTTGTTGACACCCTTGCGGCATAGCTGTGCATTCGTCCAGCCCCAGGGTGACCCGGATCAGGCTGTAAGGCAGGGATCAGTACTATAGTCTCTTCTGGAGGTCCTGAGGGAAGAGGACAACCCTTGTCACCACCCATTCCTTCCACCAGGAGCTCCAAGTGCCTGTTGAAATAATTCTAGAGAGGCCGGTATCCAACACTAACTCACCCTTCATTTGCATGTGCATAGTACTTGATACTGGCCTGGTTTCCCATGAGCCAGCTCTCAAGCGAACTTAACCTCTGACACTCCTATTTATATCTGTCAGCCAGGGCTCCCTAATTCGACCAGGTTAACAGCCCCCGTCAGGGAATTCATATTCTATGAGGCCCACTTGGCTGACCTGGTTACACTCATTACACCACTCCCCTCTAAATGTGGGGGACATAGGCTACTTGAAAAGGTTAAGGCCTCTTCTGGTGCGTTTTCACACTGGATCTGGTTCCTCCGACTCAGCCTTGAATATGGGCGGTATGTATTGGAAAGTAGCCCACCCCACCCCATTGTGCCCAGAGCATCTTGGAAGATATTCATTCTATTCAGGCAGTAAAGGCATCGGGGCTGTGACATCTGCGATGTGCATCTTCGATATTGAGGTTTCTTCAACACTAGAGGGAAAGAACCCATGGGTTCCAGGCCAGTTGGAAAAACTGTCAAGGAGCTGGACACATTTTGCTACTGCACTGTTGGCAAGTTTGCAGCTTTCATGTGGTCCACATGCTTGCTTAGGAATACCTCACCTATATGAACTTTGTACATCACAGGACATGGCCTCGCATCGACCATGCCTGTTACCCATGCAGGGCCGTTTCCATGGTTTCAGCACCAAACTTCATTCCCTGAAGTAGCCTGTCTCTCTCTCGCTTAGAGTCTTGCATCTGGCATTAGCATTCCTGATGCCATTTCTCCTGTCCCTAAGTCCAGCAAGATCAGATTTAATCTGGTGCGGAGTCTTCTCCCTGTTAGCAACTCTGCTGGAATTTTCCCTGTAGTTGCATGAGGGGTAGGCCAATGATCAAATAGGAACTGGGACAGTTTGATATCAAGTGAAGCTGTAGGCTGTTTCTTTAAGTGTGCCTTCAAAGTTTGGACTGCTGTTTCCACCAGGCCATTGAACAATGGATGGTATGGAGCTGTCCTTATATGGCGAATGCTGTTCAACTTTAGGAAATGTTCAAATTTCCTGCTGGTAAATGATGGCCTGTTGTCTGTAACCAATGCTTCTAGCAGCCCATGTATTGTAAAAGATGCTCACAGCTTTTCTATCGTTGTCCCCATGTTTGACAAATGAGCTCTCTGCATGTGCAACCACATGAGTGGGTGTCCACAATGACTAAGAAAATTGAACCCATGAAAGGGCCAGCATAGTCAACATGTAACCAAGTCCAGGGTTTATCTGGCTATTCCCAGGAGTGTGGGGAAACTACTGGCGATTAATTTTTGTTCTTGTTGGCACTTTGGACACTGTCCCACCAATGTGGCTATGTGTGCATCCAGTCCTGGCCACCAGACATAACTTCTCACCAATATCTTCATTTTGGTTGCCCCTGGATGATCCTGCAGGAGTTCAGCCAGTACTTGGTGGCAGCCTTTGCTCAGGACTATCACTCTTGCTCCCTATAATAAAATGCTGTCCTCCACCACCTCTGGTCTCACTGGATTCAGAAAGGTTTCAACTCTGGTTGTGATGGCCCTTCTGTCTCCCCTATCACCAGCTGTTTTAATTTTGCCAGGACCGGATCTTTTTGTGTCCACAGTCTGATACTATTAAAGGTGACCGGAAAGGTGCCCAGAAAGTTTAAAATCAGAATTGACTCTTCCAGTCATGGCATCACTGGTGATGTATCTGCCAGAGGGAGGCAGCTCAAGGCATCCACATTTGCTACTTGGCTTCCCGGAGGGTGTTCTAAGTACGTACAGTTACAATTTGGAATGAGAGCCCATCTCTGAAATTAACCTAAATCTACAAGTGGCATGGCCTTGTCCTCTTTGAGTAGCCCTAGCAGGGGTTTTTGGTCTGATACTATTACAAATTTTTGTTCATAAAGGTATTGGTGGAACTTTCTCACAGCAAAAGTGACCACCAAACCTACCTTCTCCATCTGGGCATATTTGCGCTCTGCAGGCAGGGGAGACAGGGCACCTTTGATCGCTCTCGCTTTATTTTCCAACAAGTGTAACCTGGTCTTGCCAACTCTGTAGCCCAAGTAGGGGCACATGGGGTGCCTGGAACACACATTTTCCCTTCTAAGGCTTATGCCCACTTTGGACAAACATCTAAGGACTATGTCTTTGTTCTCTAAGTGCTCTTTATTGGTCTTCCCTGATGTTAGCACATCATCCAAATAAATGGTGACCTGGAAAATGTTCTCCATCATCCATTGAAAAATGGCTGCTGGTACCCCAAATGGCATGCATGCATATTGGTACAAATCCTTATGGGTATTAATTGTGGCAAACTTCTGGGAATCCTCATCTAACCGCAATTACAGATACATCATGCTCATGTCCAACTTCGTGAAGGATAGCACCCCTCAGCTTTGCGCATAAATTCTCGATGCAATGGATTGGGTGGTTATTCAGCTGCGAGAAGCAGTTTAGAATTTGTTTAAGATCCCCACAAAGGCAAATCAACCCATTAGGCTTCACAGTTGTTATGAGCAGTACTGCCCTTTCTGCAAACTGGACTGGTTTGATGATTCAAGATAACAAGCGTGCGGCTGGATGAACACAGCAGGCCAAGCACCATCATAGGAGCAGGAAAACTTGACGTTTCGGGCCTAGACCCTTCATCAGTTTTTCTGATGAAGGG
>JAHRHZ010000086.1:10357865-10409996 GCA_024137785.1 Ginglymostoma cirratum | reverse complement strand
ACATTTTCTGATGAAGGGCCTAGGCCCGAAACGTCAAGCTTTCCTGCTCCTATGATGCTGCTTGGCCTGCTGTGTTCATCCAGCTCCACACCTTGTTATCTCTTATTACCATCTTGGTTTTATTTGGAAGACCTCCAATTTTCAGAGCTAGGGGACACAGTTTAGTTTTTCCCTAGTTTCCCACAAGGGGAAAGATCCTGCCAGTGCTCACCTTTAATCCTCGGGATTTTATGTGTCTTGGTCAGGTCACTTCTCATTCTGCAGAGCTCCAATGTGTATGGAATTAACCTACTCGACTAGACCCGGCAAGAGAACCTCTGCCACCTCAGAAATTGGTCAGGTGAACCTGCTCTGAATGACCTCCGAGGCAATTTTGTCCTTTCTGAAGAGTCCAAAATTCAGTATGCAATCTTGTAGGCCTTGGGCCTCCTTTAACTTTGGTGGGCAAACTTGAGCCAGTGACTGGGGGAGCATTTCAATGTAAATTTCCAATAGGGCAGAAAAGAGGGTAATTGGTGGAAGGATTGAAGGGTCTGGGGGTGAGTGGGGTTGTGGTTTCATGTTGTTTTATGTGGCTGAAGTCCCCTGGGTAATGTTGGCATCTCTAGACGCCTGCCAGTAAGCAAGGGAAACGAGAACAGCTGGCATCTCAAGCTGCAAAGATTGTGGTCTGCAATGGTTCTGGGTTTCTCACATTCACTATGCCATCAGATGACGTCCTCTTTATAGCACTCTCTGGCCTGTCCCTTAAAACCTTCAACATACAATCTCACCAAAACGACGGGGCTGTACTACTGAGCTGGGCTCTCTATTCACCCGAGGCATCATGTAAACAAAACACCCTTTGTTACTTTGACTTCTTGGCTCGTGTCCAACCAAATTCTTTGGATGCTTCCGTCTTTGAAATCCACGTCGCTCGCAATTGCCTGGTGATTCTTTCTCCCCCTCTGCAAGCAAGTTGAACTTATTTCTTTGTGGCCAAGACTGGCAAAAAGAAGGAAAATGTAAAATAAACAAATTATGTATCTGTTCTTTCCTGTGGTGTTTACCAATTCGGTGTGAGGTTCGAGTGTCACATGGAGAAGTGGGGCTTAGAGGGTGGGGGACTAACTGGGCCAGGGAATGCAAACACTACCCAGTCTCCATGTAAAAGCCATACTTTCTGCCGCTATTTAGGTTCTTAAGTTAAAAAACAAAAATAGTTAATTTGCAAAACTGAGGGCACTTTAAGTGTAGGGCTCTGTACAGCTTTGGTAGAGTTGCTGGGAGACACTGCACTGAAGGGTTTTGGTGCGTTGGGAGACATGTGTAATCACAGTGTGACCACTTTATGGTTTTCGTTATGAATGTGGGAAGACCTGTTTATAGGAAGTGTGCATAGGAAGTACACAACATGTATGTACACAGGGGGTGTTATTGCAAGGAGGGGTGAATAACCTCCGTTGTGGGATTGCCTCGCTGAAAGTTGCTTGGTAGGTGGGTAAATAGTTTACAAATATCTCATTCAAACAACTGCTCCCACTGCGTGCAACACGGCAGTGCAAAACAAAATGGTGTTGAGTATTATCAAATCAGCCATGTTTTCATTGATTGGTAGAGCAGGCTCGGTAGGCTGAATGGTTACTTATACTCCAACACCTTATGGTCTTAAAAATTAAATCAGATTTGTTTTCAAATTCATTGTTTCTAACATTATAACTGTGAAATTGTGGGGTACATAAGAGTTAAAGCAAGCCGCTTTGTGTGAAATGTTTCAGATGTGATTTCTACCTCCGGTTTGAAATATTTTTCCTAATCAAACTGCCGAGCAATGTTACTATACCTGTCTGAAATAGGTGGGATTTGAATGTGGGCCTCCTGGCTCAGAGATAGGAACACTACCATCATGCTGCAAGGGTCCCTACTTCCATATTTAATGGTGCCTCTTGTTCCCTTTGTACTGGGTCCTGCGCTTTCATCAGATGCCACCCAGGAGCTGAAAAGTGCTAAGGAGTCCCCTCTCAATGTGCCACTGTGAGGCAGGGGGAACTGCACCTTCCTGTCTGTTCTGTCAGACCGTCCCCTGTAGGCACAACACAGCCAGGCAGATCAGAGCTTCCTGAGCAGGAGTGGGTTAAATATCTACACAGTTGTAGGTGCTGGAGACATTGATGGGGAGTTGCTTCAAGTACCAGATAGTGAAAGGCTCGAATGACAGATTCAGAGCAGTGAAAGTTATGTTGAAGCAGTGGAGCTTGCTTCCTTCAGTTGGTGCTGGGAAAAGGGAGTATTTCACTTGCTGGTTTATTGTAATTTACTGCGCCTATCAGGACAGTCACGATAATGTAGTTAGAGAAAGGTAAACTCCTTAGCAGCACTCTCAGCACCTGAGCACTGTACCAGGTCAGGAGTAGGGGATCTACATTAAAACTAAACAGGGTGAACTTCTGTTCATCCCTAACTGCCCTTGAACTGAGTGGCTTGCCCGGCCATTTCAGAGGGCAGTTAAGAGTACGCGCATTGGTTGTGGATCTGGAGTTACCTTTAGGCTAGATTGGATAAGGATGGCAGATTTCCCTCCCTTAAGGGCAATTAGTGAATTAGATGGGCTTTTAATGCCAATCAATGATAGTTTCAGTCACCATAGCTGAGACTAGCTTTCTATCCCATATTAATAAATAGGGTTTAAACTCCAGTAGCAGCTAAAGTGGGATTTAACGCATGTGCCTTGACCATTAACAAGGAGCGCCTGGATTACAAAACCAGTGCTATTACCTCTGTGCAATCATCTCCCTTCAGGGCTAGCTCGAATAGCTTATTAAAGAAATAAACTAGGTCCTCGTCTGATGAAGGCAAGAATGAAAGCACAAAATCTTGACATGGCGGGGGCGGGGGGAGCTAATTTGAAAAGAAAGCAAGGAAGCACTGTGTGACTGGCCTTCCCCAAAAAGGCTGGGGTGTAACCTCGGAGTCTGCAGCATTGAGATAAGAATGGTATTAAGGGAAGTGGAGTTCAGCCAGATAAAAGTGTGAACTGAATTGATGGTTCACTGTGACTAATTTCTGGACAAAGTTATGCTGTAAACTCATGCTCGTTGCCATCTCAAGCTTGGTTAAACTTTTAAGAACATGAATAGGTGATTATTTAGCCTGCTCCCCCATTCAGTCAGAAAGTTTCCTGAATGATTTAACGTTTTATTCCCACCCCCTTCTTCTTGATCTTCCTGAGCGGAGGAGAACGTTTTCCTCTGTCCACTTCATCTAAACTTGTGTTCATGTAGCACCTTTCACAACCGCTGGGGCATCCCAGAGTGCTTTGCAGCCAACGAAGCACCATACACTCGCTGCAGCAGCCCGGCGGCGTCGAGAGGAATGGGTGGTGCACAACTGCCAGATTTCGCACAGTAAGATCCCACAAATAGCGGGAGACTTGTTATCGTAGTGTCGACCGGGGATGCCAAGGATACCTCTGCCACTTTTTTGTTTTATTCCGAAATCTCCCAGGTGGCACCTTGGTTTGACATCTCGTCTGAGAGGCAGTACCTCTGGAAGTGCAGCAGTTCCTCAGTGCGGCTTTGATGTTTGGTGTTAGAGCCGGACTTGAACCTGACTGGAAAACGACAATACTGCCCACTGAATCACGGCTGACAGTGGGTTGAACTCGTTTCATTTCTCCCAATTGTACAAATCCTTTTCATCGAAGTCATATACCCCGACCCTCTGTATTTGAGGTGGTAAAGAAGGGGTTAATCGAGTAGGAAGTAAGTGATTAAATCTTTGTTTAAACGTAATCAGCATTGCCCAGATAAGAACACCCGAGAGCACATTAATTAAATCCTATCACTATAACCTTCTGCTCCCTGGAGCATATTTTACCTCAAATTCAGTGGCTTAGCAACAAAACTGCCTGGAAGCACAGGCTTAACTGCTAAATATACAGGCATCAACAAGTTGTGCTAAAGTAGCTGACGTAAGGTGCAGTTCACCTCAGATGCCTTTGTATATCCTTACGTGGTTCAAATGAGAACATGGGCTAGCCCCCGAGTGTGCCAACGTGAGAACTTCAGTAAGAACACAGTTTAAATATTTACTATCTCGGCTGGAGGGGGAGCTAACAAATGCTACAATGCTGTTGCCATTGACAGTGGTTGATTAAATTTGAATAAATTGGTTGACTAAAATATTGAGTTTTTATAATTTTATTCAATCATGGGATGTGGGTATCTGGCTCATTTAGCATTCGTTGACCAACCCTGAATGCGATGAAAAGGTGGTGGTGAACTGCCTTTTTGAACCGCTGCAGTCTATGTGCTGTAGGTAGACCAAAAATGTCCTTAGGGAGTTCCAGGATTTGGACCCAGTGACACTGAAGAAGTAGCAATATATTTGCAAGCCAGGATGGCGAGTGGCTTGGAAGGGAACTTACAGATGGTTATTCTCAATGCTGTGACTCTGCCTGATGGCTAATGTGCTAAATTACCTGGTCTTGCACCTATACCGTCTTGGAAATTAATGTTTTCCTCGTGTGTTGTGGCTTTAAATTTAATGGAGGCTTGGTAATGATTGAGAATATTGACAAATTCTTCTAATGCTGATTCTGTGAGAGTCCAAAGAGAACAATGGTCAACTGAAAAGACAAAAAGTGCTGTTACAATAGGAAGGCATCATCTTCTGAATGAGTATGGCATTATTCTGTTCTGTAGAACTCAACGTGCATCAAGAAGGCACTTGATGATTCAAAGTGGTGGCGGGTGAGGGTAAAAGGGGCCCAGAAGCTGGAAAAGCATCAGCCTCAATCATTTCTCTCTCTGGGTCTGGTTGATGGTGAAGCAGGTTTGCAGTTGTCTGTTGTTGGTGAGAAGGGAGAGATGTGTGGGCAAAGATTTCTACAGAATGAAAGGAGAATGTAACATAAAGAAACATTTTTGTAACACATGCCTAAGTACAAGTGTAGACTCATTCTACCCAGACTTGTTAAAACATATGTTTAAGCAAAGTAAGTTTGCAGACTCAAACCCCATACAAACACATGGAGATACAAAGGCACAAACATACAGAAACGCAGACTCAAAGATAAAAGCAAATACAGACACGCATACGTACCTGCACAGATGCAAAACAGACATGAACGCAGGCATAAACGCATGAAAATATATGCATACAGTACAGATAGACACAAAAAATGAAATGAAAATTCAAGGCATGTAAGGAATATAAGCTCAGCAGTTGACTGATTTAAGATTCAACAGATGTCCGAGGCTGCTCTTGATTTTTTTTTTTTGTTTTTGCACCCATGTGAAAGAGCCAGTGAGAAAGTAAAGCTGCATTTTTAAGTCTTTGCACATACTTGACTGTGCTGCATTGCTAGGAGCCCGGCCCTTTGTGAGCCCTTGCAGAGTGCTGTGGAATGTCTGCACACATATTGTCATGCAGGGTTGAAGAAGTCTAGTGTTTGGATCATTTCCAGTGGATGTTTTTTTTCATAATTTTTCCCCAAAGCTTTAACCCTTTCGCAGCTCAGTCGGTCTAGCTCTCCATCCACCCTCTCTCCCAAACACCTCCAATTTAAATCCACAGAGTCCACTCAAATTCTTGGCTTTCCCCCACCCCACCCTCCCACTGGACCTCCCCCTCTATCCCTCGGCCTACTGCTTTCACCTCCCCCCGTGGCTCCTCCATCTATCCTTCACAACACCACCTCCCTCCCACTATATGCGCCCTCCATCTCTCCTCTCTGTACTCCCCCCACTCCCAATACCACCCACACAGACCCTCCATCTATTCTTCCTCCCAGCACATCCCTCACTTCTATGCTTCCTTCTCCAGCTACCTTCCCTCTCCAAATCCCAAACATTTTTGCATTGGAATTAAGCCTTTCTTATGACTTTTAGGAGGAGGAGAGTCAATTTTATGATCAGGTGGAGACCATTTCTCCCAGAAGTCCTAGCTTTTTCTTCTGAGCGCCATGTCCCCTTCAACATCAACCGATCTCTTGATTCTTTCTTCCTGCCACAGTGCATTTGAGTGCCTTTTTTAGTTGAATCCATGGATATGATTTACTCTGAAGTTCTACCAAAGTTGCAGTGGACAATTCCAGATTTTAAAATAATCAATCTGTTGAGAGAGATTATGACACACCATTGGAAGGAGATGAAACTTGAACCCAGGCCTCCTGGCTCAGAAGTAGGGATACTACCACTGCACCATAAGAGTCCCAGTTTACTACACCTGTGTGAAAAGTGTACAAAAGACTGATTGATTGCTATAAGTTGGAAGATGGAGAATCATTGGTAAGTTAGTTGGTTAGTCCTGATACTCCAACAGCAATCACAAGTGACTTTAGAGTTAGGTGCAACGGGACAAAACATAAGCTCCAGTACACATTGTTGAACATTCTGTGGCTTAGCAACCTGCATTGACACCTTTGATTCAAGCTGGGTACAATCTATTTGTCTCTTCTTAAATGCGAACGGTGACCATGGCTGGGATAATAATGTCAATGTTAAGAAAAATTGAACTTAGTTCTGCTGGGGCACTGCACTATTCACCTCCCTGAAAATAAAAATGGAGAAAATGTTTTTTCTGGAGAAGGGTCCTGACCCAAAACGTCAACTTTCCTCCTCCGCTGATGCTGCCTGGCCTGCTGTGTTCCTCCAGCTCCATACTGTGTTATCTCTGGAGAAATGTTTGTTCCTTCACTGTGGTAGTTGTGTGTTCTTTGGTGTATAGTTTCTCAATTACCACAATGTTTCAAGTCTCAGGATTTCAAACAGCATTGCAGGAAAATAGATTATCCATGAAATATTGATGGTCTTACATCTGCAGCACTTTCTACTGACTTTGCTGTATGATAAATTCTGATTATTCTTTATTAATGAAACTTCCTATGTAAACAAGTCACATTGTATTTACAGCCTCCAGTCAGTTGGAGTGCTATATCAACTCTGTGCTTGGGGAGATTATGCTGGAAAGCAAAAAGATTACACAGACCATTATAAATGTCAATGCACATATTTATGTTAATAATATAAAGTTGGTAGAATATATAAATTTAAACTTGACAGCTACCACGTCCCAATCTATTTGCCTTCTCCCTTCTAACCCCACAAGACTGAAATGACTACCATGATTTGCTATGTCCAAAACTAAAGGAGCTGGATTCGTATTTACTATATTTTGTGAATGAGTATACATTATTCCTAAATCAAGTTTCCCCCCTTCTGCCTGGAAAGGGACTGAGATCTTGCTGGTGGTAGATTTCTGTGCATTTATTGCACTAGCGGCGGTGAAATATGGCTGATATCTGTCAGGCTGTAAATTGCACTTTTTGATGATCTGGAAGAGTCTGATTTTTTGCCTGTCGGGTGCATGTCCACCAGGGGTGCTGTTGTGCATGTCCTTTTTGGACAACGGTGGCATATGTGATTTAGCAGACCCCTACCCGACTAGCCGTAGCCATATGTCAGAATGCTTTTGGTTTTGTGCCAACCATCCAAGTCTTTAAGTCTTGAAACATAATTGCGTCTTTTCATTCTTTGATGGGATGCGGCGTTGCTGACAAAGCAAACATCTATTTCCTATCCCCAATTTCCCTTGAACTGACCATAAGACCATAAGATACAGAAGCAAAATTAGACCATTCAGCCCATCAAGTCTACTCCACCGTTTGAGCATGGCTGATATGTTTCTCAACACCATTCTCCTGCCTTCTCCCCATAACCTTTGATGCCCTTATTAATCAAGAACATATCAATCTCTGTCTTAAATACGCTCAATAACTTAAATCACTAAAGCCCTTCGCAGCAATGACTTCCATAGATTTACCACCCTTTAGCTGAAAAAATTCCTCCTCATTTTACTTCTAAGGGGTCATCACTTTTCTCTGAGGCAGTGCCCTCATGGCCTACTCTCTCCTACTAGCGGAAACACCTCCATGTCTACACTATCCAGGTCATTTAGTATTCTGTAAGTTTCAATCAAATCCCCCTCATTCTTCTAAACTCCATCCTGGACAAACACAGAGTCCTCAACAGATCAATGTGTGACAAACACTTCATCCCCAGGATCATTCTTGTAAATTTCCTCTGGTATCCCCTCCCAAGGCCAGCACATCTTTAGACACAGGGCCCAAAATCGCTCACAATATGCCAAATGTGGTCTGACCAGAGTCTTATACAGCCTCAGCAATGCATTCTTGTATTCTAGACCTCTTCATCGTTTTCAAGAAGGAGTTCAATTATAGTTCTTAGGGCTAAAGGGATCAAAGGGTATGTGGAGAAGACAAGAACGGGGGACTCAGACGGATGATCATACTGAATACTGAAGCAGGCTTGAAGGGCTTGAATGGGCCACTTCTGTTCCTATTTTCTATGTTTCTATCTCCCTCTCATGAAGATGGGTGTTGGGGGGAGAGGTAGGGTAGTGCTGGTGCGAACTGAACTGCACTGTACTGCAGATAACAAGGTGTAGAGCTGGATGAACACAGCAGGCCAAGCAGCATCAGAGGAGCAGGAAGGCTGAAGTTTCGGGCCTTGACCCTTCTTCAGAAATGGGGGAGGGGAAGAGGGTTCTGAAATAAATAGGGAGAGAGGGGGAGGCAGATAGAAGATGGTTGGAGGAGAAGATAGGAGGAGAGGAGACAGACCGGTCAAAGAGGTGAGGATGGAGCCAGTAAAGGTGAGTGTAGGTGGGGAGGTAGGGAGGAGGTAGGTCAGTCCAGGGAGGACAGACAGGTCAAGGGGGCGGGATGGGGTTAGTAGGTAGGAGCTGGGGGTGGGGCTTGAGGTGGGAGGAGGGGATAGGTGGGAGGAAGGACAGGTTAGGGAGGCGGGGATGAGCTGGGCTGGTTTTGCGATGCGGTAGCGTGAGGGGACATTTTGAAGCTTGTGAAGTCCTCCACTCCAATCCCAACCTCACCATAAAACACCATAAAAGCAGACAAGGGAGGTGCAGTTGCAGTATGGCGCACTGACCTCTACATCGCTGAGGCCAGATGCCAACTCTCTGACACCACCTCCTACCGCCCCCTTGATCATGACCCCACCCCGACCACCAACCATCATCTCCCAACCATCATCCACAACCTCATCACTTCAGGTGACCTCCCACCCACAGCCTCCAATCTCATCATTCCCCAACCCCACACCACCCGCTTCTATCACCTTCCCAAAATCCACAAACCTGACTGCCCTGGTCGACCCATTGTCTCCACCTGCTCCTGCCCCACTGGACTTATCTCCATCTATCTGGACTCCATTTTCTCCCCCTTGGTCCAGGAACTCCCTACCTACGTTCGTGACACCACCCATGCCCTCCACCTCCTCCAGAACTTCCAATTCCCTGGTCCCCAACACCTCATCTTTACCATGGATGTCCAGTACCTATACACCTGCATTCCCCATACAGATGACCTAAAGGCCCTCTGCTTCTTCCTGTCCCGCAGGCGTGACCAGTCCCCCTCCACTGACACCCTCATCCACTTAGCCGAACTCGTCCTCACCCTCAACGACTTCTCTTTCAATTCCTCCTACTTCCTACAGACAAAGGGGGTGGCCATGGGTACCGGCATGGGCCCAAGCTATGCCTGCCTCTTTGTAGGTTAAGTGGAACAATCCCTCTTCCGTACCTACACTGGCCCTAAACCCCACCTCTTCCTCTGTTACGTTGATGACGGCATTGGCGCCGCCTCGTGCTCCCATGAGGAGCTCGAACAGTTCATCCACTTCACCAACACCTTCCACCCCAACCTTAAGTTCACATGGACCATCTCTAATACCTCTCTCTCCTTCCTGGATCTCTCTGTCTCCATCTCCGGCAACCACCTAGAAACTGATATCCATTTCAAGCCCACCGACTTCCACAGCTACCTAAGAATACACCTCCTCCCGCCCACCTTCCTGCAAAAATGCCGTCCCCTATTTCCAATTCCTTCGCCTCCCCCGCATCTGCTCCCAGGATGAGGCATTCCACTCCCGTACATCTCAGATGTCCTCGTTTTTCAAGGACCGCAACTTCCCCCCCCGCAGTGGTCAAGAACGCCCTCCACCATGTCTCCTGCATTTCCCGCAACTCATCCCTCACACCCCCTCCCCGTAATAACAACCAAAAAAGAATCCCCCTCATCCTCACGTACCACCCCACCAACCTCTGGATCCAACGCATCATCCTCCGACACTTCTGCCATCCGCAATCTGACCCCACCACCAAAGACATTTTTCCTTCCCCACCCTTACCTGCTTTCCGGAGGGACCACTCTCTCCGTGACTGCCTTGTTCACTCCACACTCCCCTCCAGCCCCACATCACCCGGCACTTTTCCCTGCAACCGCAGAAAGTGCTACACCTGCCCCTACACCTCCCCTCTCACCCCCATCCCAGGCCCCAAGAAGACTTTCCACATCAAGCAGATGTTCACCTGCACATCTGCTAATGTGGTATACTGCATCCGCTGTTCCTGTTGTGGCCTCCTGTACATCGGGGAAACCAAGCGGAGGCTTGGGGACCTCTTTGCAGCACACCTACGCTCGGTTCGCACTAAACAACTGCACCTCCCAGTCGCGAACCATTTCAACTCCCCCTCCCATTCCTCAGACGACATGTCCATCCTGGGCCTCCTGCAGTGCCACAATGCTACAGATGCTACCCGAAGGTTGCAGGAACAGCAACTCATATTCCGCTTGGGAACCCTGCAGCCCAATGGTATCAATGTGGACTTCACAAGCTTCAAAATCTCCCCTCCCCCAACCGCATCCCAAAACCAGCCCAGCTCATCCCCAACTCCCTAACCTGTCCTTCCTCCCACCTATCCCCTCCTCCCACCTCAAGCCCCACCCCCATTTCCTCCCTACTAACCTCATCCCGCCCCCTTGACCTGTCCTGGACTGACCTATCTCCTCCCTACCTCCCCACCTACACTTGCCTTTACTGGCTCCATCCATGCCTCTTTGACCAGTCTGTCTCCTCTCCACCTATCCTCTCCTCTATCCATCTTCTATCCGCCTCCCCCTCTCTCCATATTTATTTCAGAACCCTGTTCCCCTCCCCCATTTCTGAAGAAGGGTCTAGGCCTGAAACGTCAGCCTTCCTGCTCCTATGATGCTGCTTGGCCTGCTGTGTTCATCCAGCCCCACACCTTGTTATCTCAGACTCTCCAGCATCTGCAGTTCCTACTATCTCTGCACTGTACTGCACTTCATTGTGTTGGGATGTTTTTTCTAAACTCAAAGTGATAGCCGAAAAACTAACAAAAGAGCCATGTAACTTACAATACTTGATAAAACAGCCCATGAATTTACTGCTTAGACATCTCATTCCTGTGTTGTCTTGACTGAGGGACAAATACAGTTTGTGTCTGGAAGCCTCATGGTAAAGTTCCTATGGTGGCTCAGTGGTCAGGTCCTAAGACTGAGGCTTGAGAACACACAATGTGTTCTTCACTTTGGGAGCGAGCTACTAGGGGAAAAACTTTAAACCAGCACAGATCAGGTTAGATCCCAGATGTCTTCCCTCATGTGGGGCTGGCCTTGTCTGTCAAGTCTGTGCAGGCCTTTTTAGCCAAAGTGACATTGTCTATGCCATCTCCAACTATGTCAAGTGTCAATAGCAGATCAGGAGGGTGAAAGATCACAGCACTTGGCTTGCCCAGGCCTGCTGGATGATTGACAAGTCTCAGGTTTGTCAGGTAGAGGGGCAAGACTAAGCCATGAGCCACGTTGAGATTCTGTTTGTTAGTAGGTAGATTGGATATTTACTAATCAACCTGTTCAGAGATCCTATGACAACTGTCTGGATCAAGTGGGACTTGAATCAGGGACTCCAGGCTCAGTTGGGAGATTACCCTGCACCACCAGAATTGCTAGATTATTTTCTTTGAAAAAGATGCCCCATTTGTTGTATCCCCAATATTCTCTTTCTCCCTCTCGAATGCTAACCTTGGAGCGGAATACTGGTTCACTTTTTGCATTGGTCAGAAACTGAGGCAATTTGCAACGCTGTCAATCTAAAGCTCATAACTCAGAGATCACATGATAGTCGTTAATGAGACTTGATTGGATAGTCCAGGCTCGTGTTCGCTCAAGTCTGAAACATTGACAGCATTTTAGCAAGCTATTCAGGATAATTAATGGATCTGATTGGACGGGGAGGCCCAGTCTGATCGAGTCATTACAGCAATCTCCTTTTGGCAACTCTTAAACAATGGGACATGCTGTTAGAGCCAAACTGTTTGGGAGAGGAGGAGGGATTCACGGAGGGGCGGGATGTGCATTCGGAGGGAGGAGAGAAGGGTGACGATGTTGGGAAGCACTACTTGATACGGAGAACGTTAAGAGGTGACCTTATTGAGATATTCAAAATTCTGAACAATTTTGACAGGGTAAAGGATATTCTGTTTCCATTAGTTGGTATGTCAGTGACTAGGGGTCACAATTTCAAGACTGTCAGCATGAGAGCTGGGAGTAAGATGAGGAGAACTTTTTCACTCAGAGAGTTGTTAGGATTTGGAATGTGCTGCCTGGGAGAGTGGTGGAGGCAGATTCCATCGGAGGTTTCAAAAGAGAACTGGATATATATTTGAAAGGGATGAAGATAGAGGGCTATGGAAATAGGGCTGGAGAGTGGTACTAGCTGGGTAGCTGTTTTAGAAGCTGGTACAGACACAATGGGTCAAATGGCCTCCTTCTGCACTGCGAGATTATATGATTCTGTGATTCTTCATTCAAAGGGTAATCAAAATCAGAAACTCTCACCCCCAAAAATACCTTGTTGCGGCTAGAGGTCTATTGAAAATTCCAAGACTGGCTTTGATAGATTTTCATTTCCATTAAGCCCACTAAAAGATATGGAAACAAGGCAGGGAAGTGGAACTGAGATCCAAATCAGCCCTGAACTGATTGATTGACAGAACAGGCTGGGTAGGGCTTAGCCCCAGTTCTTATGTTCCAATATTCCAGAGTCGGACACAGCAAGATTATGTGTGGGATAAAACTCACTCGACTCTACTCCATGTTAGAAATGTTTTCAATAAAAAACTTTAAAAATGTCTATCTCCAGTGTCACGGAACCTCTGGTGCTTTACAGGAACCAATTGTCTTTCAAGGGTACACACTGGAAACAGAAGAGGAAACAGGTCTATCGACAGGGAATGGAGAAGAGGAATTAGTTTTAAATTGCTCAGGAAAATAAGAAATGGATCGGCCACTTTGGGCCAAATGGCGATCTGGTATTCTGAAATCCCCTATGATTCCATGCACAATGAAGAGTGCAGTGTTAGTTAGTGCAGTTGATTTATCTTAGTCCTGACTAACCTTTTCAGGTTCCAATGAGATGGAAGAGACAGCTGGGCTAGAGGGCCTTATTGACTTGCATATCCTTTCTGCAACAGCAAAAGTCTTGCCTTTGAAATTGATAAGTTTGGGGATGCTGGGGGCAACTGAAATACTAATTTCCCATCTGCAGGGCTGTCCACATCTGTCACATCTGGTCTATTTCGCTTAAATGAAAGGGGTTCAGTGGAGGATGGAATCAGAGGCAGAAAATTCGAAAAGTTCAGAACAGATTTCAAACTGGAGACATGTTTATATGTAAAGGAAGGAAGTTAGATTTCTTTAAAAAGAACTGGATGAATGAGACCTTTCAAACATGTTTCCTTTTTTTGGCTGGCTTTAGTTTGCTAGGTAACAAACTTCTAAAACAACAGCAAGCAGCTAGCTCCTGTTTCATTTATTTGCAGTTGAACACTGACTCCATACTTTCCCTTCACATCTCCTACCCCCTTAGCCCCTCATAAACACACATGCAGACACAAAACCCCTACTTCCCACTAAGTTGCTTCTGTTCTCTTCTGAAGCTGCTGATTCATTCATGATTCTAGTTCTGTTAGCGTTTGGTTAACCAAAGATTTTAAGGAATATGATGCAAAGGCAGGTTTATTGAGTGCGGCACGGTCAGCCAAGGTCTCATTGAGTACACAGCAGGTTGAAGGACTGAATGGCCTCCCCTGCTCTTTTTGTTCTCAGATCTTAGAAGCTCCCCCTGGTGTTCTGAAGAATAAGAATCCCTCAACCAACATCACAAAGAAGTTATGCGTCGTTTGCCAAATTACTGTTTGTGGGACCTTGCTGTGCACAAATTGGCTGCTGTGTTTCCTACCACAACAAAGTGACTCTGCTTCAGATGTACTTCATAGGCTGTGAAGTGTGACCATTCAATTGGGAAGAGTGCGTTAACAATTGAGTTCCACAAGAAGATGATCAGTTTGCCTGATGGACTGATATTCAGGACAAATGTAATTTACACCAGGTTTCGTCATTAATGTGAAGCTGACTATTTATTAGAAATAGACTTATTCCTTAACAAATGGCAAAAAAGGATGCCTAATTTACGACTATGCAACCTAACCTAAACCCCTTTAACACTTCAAACAAGCATTCATGAATAAGGCAGACAAAAACGATTGGTTTGACACAAATATTATGGGTGGGAAAATATAGTAAGGGACATACAAATGCTATTATTTAAGAGTGCAGACCACAAGGGTGGAGAGGTATTTCACATAGTTCTTTTTAATTTTAGCAATGATTAACACAATGTTGTCTGAAGTGCAATGGTTGCTCTAAGGGCTGAATGGCGCGCACCTGCTCCTATTTTCTATGTTTCTTCAATTCACTAGGTGAGCAGCTAGAACTATGTCTTTTCTTGCATTAGAATTCTTTCTTTAGAGTCTTTGTCATGTGTAGACAGGGTAGATAAGAAGACATTTAGCACACTTGCCTTCATTGCTCAGTCCTTTGAGTATAGGAGTTGGGATTTCATGTTGAGGTCGTACAGAACATTGGTAAGACCTCTTCCAGAGTACTGAGTCCAGTTATGGTCACCCTGTTATAGGAAGGATATTATTAAGCAGAAGAGGGTTCAGAAAAGACTTACCAGGATGTTGCCAGGAATGGAGGGGTTGAGTTATAAGGATAGGCTAGATAAGCTGGGACTTTTTTCACTGCAGTGCAGGAGATTGAGGGCTGACCTTATAGAGGTTATAAAATCATGAGGGGTATAGATTAGGTGAATGGCGGACGTTTTTTCCCTGGAGGGGGGGGCAGAATTTCAAGACTAGGGGGCATATTTTTAAGATGAGAGGAGAAAGATTTACGAAAAAGACATTAGGGGCAATTTTTTTACATAGTGGTTCGTTTATGGAATGAACTTCCAGATGAAGTGGTGGATGCAGGCACAGTTATAATGTTTAAAAGACATTTGGATAAATACATGAATAATTTTTTATTTGGACGTATATGGGCCAAGTGCAGGCAGGTGCAATTAATTTGGGATTGCTGTTGGCATGGACGGGTTGAAGCAAAGGATCTGAATGGCTCTATATGACTCTTTATATTTGTTTTAGTTGTTCCAGTCACTAGGAGAGATTGTGAGAAATGCTTCTTGTTTTCAGGCTTCTAGGTGTCTTTCTGTGCATTGCACTCACAGATCTGAAACAAGCTGCCGCTGGACTGATCTGAAGACTGTTGTGAGGCAGCTTTTCCTTAGCTCAAAGAGTCCTTGTGCCACTGTATCTCAAATTATGCACCTTACTGCTCCAAAATATAACATTGCCTTGTAAAGCTGAAGTAACTGGTCTTTAAGGTGCAATAAGAATCATCTCCTGGTACTGCTTATCTATTTAGCAGTGTCCAATCTCCAGTCTCCAGCTTATGGTCCAAAATGAAAAATATGTGGTCCCTTACAAAGGCGTGTCTTGGAGTGTCCCAAGATTCTGAAAGTTGTTATATGAATGCAGAACCTTTTTATTAAAACCTAGGTGAGTCAAAATTCTTTTAACTTTTACGTTCATTAAAATGGTGTGCTCACCACTAACTTGGACCTCAGTCTATATTTATGTTGGATCTTATGATTGCTCAGGTGAGTGGGAGCCTACTGAGTTTCATCCTACTCTACTGCATCCAATTAACAACATATTCCTCTATTCCTTACTCCTACATGTGTTTATATATGGATTCTCCTTAAATCCAGCCTTGCTATTCCTCTCAACTACTCTCAACAGCCACTTCCACATTCTTACCCCATTCTTGGTGATGTTTCCCCTGAATTCCTAATTGGGATTTACTGATGATAATTTGGTATTTATGAGCCCTTTAATTAACCAAAGGCTGTTTCTCAGGGCAGAGATGGAGCGGTCAAACATTTTTCATCTCCCCGTTCAATAATAAATTTCATGAAAGCAGAAGATCTGTTTCTTTTGTGCTTGATCTCCTGAGGGGATCGTAACCAAACCATGATTTATTTTTCTTTGGCAAGTGGTTGGTGAATCAATGCTTTGATGGCAGCATTTAGGAGGTAGAACCATTTTTAAAAGGAAATTTAAACCATACACCATTCAATGCTTACAGTCATTGCTGAACTTTCAAACGGCACCCACCGGAGGTCACAGAAATTGGGGGTGCACCATCTGACATTGCTAAGCTCCCAGAGTTTGTGTATTGTCTTTTCATGACTATCTCCGGAGGAAGAGAGAGAGAGAGAGGAAGTCAAGTGGGTAAAGAGTGGGAAATTGCTCTTACCTACTAGCATAGACTAGAAGGGCTGAATAGCCTGTTTTCGGTGCTGCAACATCTATGCAATTCCTGCCTTTGTTCTTATGTGGACGGAAATTAATCTTGGCTCTAAATTCACTTTGCTGGCATGCTGTAGTGTTTTAAAACGTGGTACTAGTGGCCTAGTGTGTACGGATCCACAATTTAGTTGGCAGGGCCTTACTGGCGTCTGGAGAAGGGAGTTAAATTACTGCAAAATTTCTCACAGCCAGTCATTATAATTAGTGTCTTGCCGCAGACCTCTAGTGACACTGGTTTATCTATTACCTATAGACCTGTTTTCATAAGGGAATGCTATTAAGAGTCTTTCCTGCATGCAGTGTTTTGATAAAGGTCAAGGGTAGCGGTCTCGAATAGGCCTCTGAAGTAATCATGCTTCAGCATAGTCAGAGCCAAGAAAAACACAGATTTCTTGGCCAATCTTCAGAAGGGAGAGAAACTCCCCAATCCTATAATCAATCAAACATTTGGGATTAAAAATCCCAGCAAACACATTCACCTTGTTAGGAGATTCATCCCTGACAGCTCAGTCTGGATGGGAGGTAGGGCATTCAATTTTAAACGAATCAGATTAATTCCTTATTCTCTGTGTCACTTATTTACAAGACCCCTCACTGAACCTCTCTCTGGTCAATGGACACTGCTCTCGATGTTCTATTTCCTGTTTATGATTTGGAATCTCTCTTCTTTTGTATCTCTCCATGTCACACAACATTCCTTAGTTGAACAGCTAGGTAAGTGATTATTCTACCCTGCCTCCACTGTAGCCCCTTTTTTATTCTCGGCAACATGTGGATGCTTGTCTGTGGAGCTACACAGGTAATGTGGTGGGCCTGATATCAAACGTTGCTGGAATTCCCTCCCTAACAGCATTGTGGGTCTACCTACAGTACATGGACTGCAGTGGCTTAATAAGGCAGCTCACCACCATCTTCTCAAGTGCAACTAGGGATGAGCAATAAACGCTGGCCCAGCCAGTGATGCCATGAGTGAATTAAACAATATTCCACAACAGCTTTCTTCCACCCTGTCCTGTGACCTTCGGCTCCCTTTGAATAGAAGCCCTTGATTTTGGCTGATTTGATATTGTACTGGTAGATACCTTCTTCCTCTCTCTCAGCCTTCTTTTCACCCCACAGCCTTCGGGTGGTGTGAAGTCCAAACTTGGCACCCCCCTTTACATTCCTTCCTGACTTCGCATCCATTCTATTCAAATTTGGTGAGATTGTTGTTTTAGGAAGTGGAATCTGAAACACTGGGGTATAACCAGGTCAATGGTGAGGGTTGGGAGGGGTGTTCCATTTGTGGTGTGATGACTGTGTTCAATCTAAGCAAAGTGCACTTCTGAGCAAGGCAAGACATGGGTCTGGTGACCAAGTGGATTATGTTGACTTTATCCTCTGTTTGCAACAAACTAAAGCAGGAGAAAGTGTTGACAAAACATGATGCATCAAAACCTTCTTCATTCCTTCATTATAACAAGCATAGGGCTGGATGAATTTTTCTGATGAAGGGTTTAGGCCCGAAACGTCAAGTTTTCCTGCTCCTATGATGCTGCTTGACCTGCTGTGTTCATCCAGCCCCATGCTTGTTATCTCGGATTCTCCAGCATCTGCAGTATCTTTTATCTCATTCCTTCATTAGTTCAGTTCCTTCAAACCCATACTCCTCTCCCACCGCAGCTATGCGGCGCAAAGTAAGTCCCAGATGCTCTGCACAAGAGCAGGTTAGAGTTCAAAGTCAAAGAAATATAGAGAAATAAGTAAAACCCCTCTAAAGTGCAATCAATCACCAGGCCTGCTGAGCTTTCAAGTTAACGGAGCAGGCAAGTGAAGGGAGCTCCTTAAAGTCTGAGCTTTATGTACAGAGTTCAGGCCTCCTTCCCCAGATTACAAACTGCCTATAATGGGAAGAAGCGTGGGAAAGAAGTTGCCTTTCCTGCCTGCACTGTGATGATTTATTTCTTTGTCCGGATTGCTAGTTGGTGGGGGTTGAGGGGCTGGGGGTTGTGTGTGTGTTTCAGGGTTGGGGGAAGAAAAGGTTCAAGTGCGATCACCCCCTCATCCGACCTTTTTGGCATCGAAGCTTTGCCCTCCGAGACCTCTCTAAAGTCTTAATCCAGTTAGAGTCAGGAATGAGAGGCATCCATGCATCCAGCTGACTTCAGGACAGCTATTTAACTGTTTGGAATCCCAGATGAGTCTGGAACCTTGGTTATGGAAGAATTGTCAAGGATGGTACGGAGTTGGCATGGGAGGAGAAGACCTAGGACAGCAGAGCAGAGGGAACATTGTTCACCCATTGCCATGTCAACCCCAAAACTTTCAGTTTATGATTCCAATTTGAAATCCCCTGCCCCCCTACTTTGGGAAGCTCTGATTTAAGCTCTCTATGACTTTAATCACCCTTATCAAACATCCTCTTTGCCTTCATTGAAAGCCAGAATATCAGCAGATGCTGGAAATCTGAAAGATAAACAAACAATGTGAGGAAATTCTCACTGGATTATGACAGCTTTTGTAGAAAGAGAAACAGCATTAATTCTCAGGTCTGTGACCTTCCATCAGAAAGGGAGAAAATTAGGGACATATCAAGTTTTATGCAAGGGATGGGTGGGATCAGGACAAAAGAAGAACTGTTAGGGTGATAGACAGGAGAGTTTAAATGGTGAAAAAGCTGGTTGATGATGGGATGAAAGATGTGCCTCTCAAGGAAAACAGCCTCAGCTTCCATTGTCTATCTGGTATTACAGATGTAATCTCTTATTCCTGGATCCGTGCTAGTAAACCTCTCCTGAAGCCTCTCAAAAGCTTCACATCCTTCCTAAAATATCTTTCCCATAACTGGGCACAATATCAATCGGGGACCAAACTGATATTTTCTGAAGATTTAAGCATAATTTTTGGCTTTTGTACTCTACACCTCAATTATAAATCTCATAGATATTTCTAATTAACCTGTTCTGAGATGTTATTACACACCTCTGGAGCAAGTGGGACATGAATCAGGGACTCCAGGCTCAGGGATAGGAATACTACTGCTGCACCACAAGAGTCCTTTATAAAGCCTATAGATACTTGATAATCCACCTGTTCAGAGATGTTGTCTCACACCTCTGGAGCAGGTGCAACTTCCCCAGCAAGCATTAGGGGTGCTACCACTGCAGCAGAAGGTCTCATTAGAAAGCATATATACTTAATTAACTGATGGAGGCAGACAGGTCAACAAAGTTAGATGCACAAACATTTTTAGGCCACTGTTCCAAACCCTTTAAAATTATTTTCTTTTACTTGCATTGCCACTTTATTGAGAAAAAAATCAGTCGTGAGATGTGGGTGTCACTGGCATTTATTTGCTACTTGCTGTTGAGAATATGGTAATGAACTACCTTCTTGAGGCACTGCAGTCCATTTGGTGCAGGTATATCCACAGTGCCCTTTGGAAAGGAATTGCAGGATTTTGACTTAGCAACAGTGAAGGAACAACAATGTATTTCCAAGACAGGATGGTGAGTGCCTTGAAGGGGAACTTGCAAATGGTGGTGCTCCCATGTATCTGCTGCCCTTGTCCTCCTTGAAGGTAGAGGTCACTGTTGAAGGAGGCTTTGTGTCTCTATGTACTACTGAGTTGCTGCTCACCGACGGACCCCAAGGTGCTATGAAAATGTGTGCGTGTTTACCTGCCTGTTGTAGTCTGGAACTGTGGGTAGAGATTGTAATAGTTCTAACTGTTTCTGTTTCATGGCTGACCAGGAAAGATAAACCAGTTGATCCACAGCCTGTTTGAGTACATTATAAATGCACTTGTCTTTGGTCCTGAGCAGGATTTGACCCCCGAGAAACAAAAGAACTGTGGAAGCCGTGAATCTGGAACAAAAACAGAAATTACTGGTAAAGCTCAGCAGATCTGGCAGCATCTGTTAAGGGAAAAAAACAGAGTTAATGTTTCAGATCTGGTGACTCTTCCTTGGTTCTGAGGGAGGGTCACCGGACCCGAAACGTTAACTCTGATTGTTTTCTTCACAGATGCTGCCAGACCTGCTGAGTTTTTCCAGCAACTTCTGTGTTTGTTTTGAACCCAGAGATTTTGGTTAGTGATAGAGACACCACCCACAGTGCCATAAGACCATCTCATGTATCATACCAATATTAGTTTTTTTTTCATTCATGGGATGTGGGTGTCACTGGCCAATTCAGCATTTGTTGCCCCTCCCTAATTGCCCAGAGGGCAGTTCAGAGTCAGCCACATTGCTGTGGGTCTGGAGTCACATGTAGACCAGACTAGGTAAGGACAACAGCTTTCATCCCTAGAGGACATCAGCGAATCAAACGAATTTTCCCGATAATCGATAATGGATTTGTGGTCATCATTAAACTCCTAATTTGAGAAGTTTATTGACTTCAGATTCCACCGTCTGCCACGGTAGAATTCGAACACTGGTTCCAGAACATTTACCTGGGTCACTGGATTAACAGTCCAGTGATAATACTACTAGGCCATCACCTGTACGAGAAAATGTCCCAAGACAGTTCATGATGTCAAAAATCGATATCTTCATTCAATTATCCTCAGGGCTGTGTATAGCTGCTGCGCCACAATTTCTGCTTCTGATCCTACAATGATTTGTGGAGTTTTATGAACAGTTGGAGTTAACAAGAAGAGGTGTTTGAGATTGGATGAGCAAAAATAATTCCTACAAAGTGACATTCAGAGAAAATGTTAGGATTTTGGCCATTTGGTCAGATCTAAAAAGATCTATTCAGGAGGGCAGCAGGAAGAGGGGTTGACCTTAATGACTGCAAAACCTACCAATTTATTTATTTTGCCTTGGGTCGGGATACACTGTTCTCACTCTATTTAACCTATCTGGGCTGCCATATTTTCTTTTTGCCTTCCTAGTAAATAAAGTCACTGCAGTTCCACTGCTACTGTGATGTCCTCTGTTTAATGAGGCAGTTGGAGTGAATTTTACTGGAGTGACTGCTGTCCACATAAAGCCCCTATCTTTGTATGTTCCTCCATCCCTGTAGTTGATGGTCTTGTGGTATTATCGCTAGATTATTAATCCAGAGACTCGTGTATAGTTCTGGGGGACCTGGGTTTGAATCCCAACATGACATGCCATTCAACGTGAGACTGGCATAGGTAGTATAGAATACATTTTGTTATCTGTTACTTATGGGAGCAGGTGTGTGCTGATTGATCAAACATTCCAGTTGATCATGAGGTCCACTAAATCAATGTAAAAACGCACACTAAATAATAGAAATGTAATGCAGGAGGTACACATCTTGTTATACTTTATTTACGGCATACTTAAATAATAATGCAAATTTGCCTTAAATAAAACTAAGTGGCAGAGAGTCTTCTCACTTGCACCCTCACTGACCTCTCAGACATCACGGTAGATTGTAGTATTTGAGGAGAAATTGACCCTGTTGATATCTTGTTTGGCCATTCAATTGAACAACAATATTTACACTGAAGCAAGTAAGTTTTAAAACCTATAAGAATTGGAGAGAATGGTACATCAGAATTCACAGTGTTTGAGGCATATGATTTTTGCCAATTTATCAAGAGTGCCAGTTCATATGGTGCTGGTTCAAACAAAGTTTGCTGTAGTATGCTTTTGGCAGCATAGACCAAATGGGCAGAAGGGCTGCTTCTGTACTGTATGATTCTGGTAGGATGATGCTTGTTACTGACGGGTG
The DNA here is from genome assembly GCA_024137785.1 of Ginglymostoma cirratum. Taxonomy (NCBI): domain Eukaryota; kingdom Metazoa; phylum Chordata; class Chondrichthyes; order Orectolobiformes; family Ginglymostomatidae; genus Ginglymostoma; species Ginglymostoma cirratum. The sequence continues at coordinate 10,387,706 of JAHRHZ010000086.1, read as the reverse complement.
ACAGTGGGTGTTGTGGGGATGGCACAGGTTGGATGAGCTTGGCAAACCCTGACAGCAGACCTCCTGGCAGGAGTAGCTACAAGCAGCACACATTAACAGCAGCCTTTTGTACAGGAACTAAACACCACACATGCATGTCATCTCTTGTAGTTCATCATTTGCTATTCCTTCCATTGAACAGCTGGAAACTTTCCCCAGGTTTTGCCTTCTGGTCCTGCAGATACTTAACTGGAATTAACTCAAATGACATGACCTTTCTCCAGACTCCCTCCACACTATTGCAACAGCTTAAATTTATATTGCACCTTTAAGGTCACAAACATCAAGGTATTTCACATAACATGCCTCCGAGACATGCAAAAGGATATTAGATTAGGGCACCAGAAGTGTGATCACAGAGATAGGTTTTAAAGATTGTTTTAAAGGAGGGAAGAAAGGCAGAGAGATGTAGGGAGGGAGTTCCAGGCAACTGAAGCCAGGACCGGCAATGGTGGGGTGTAGATTTGGGGATGCACAAGAGGCCAGAATTGGATGAGTGCAGTTATCTCAGAGGGATTTTTAAAAATCATTCATAGGAAGTGGTCATCACTAGCTTGGCCAGAGTTTATTGCCCATCCCTAATTACCCAGAAAGCAGTTAAGATTCAACTACATTGCTGTGGGTCTGGAGTGACATGTAGGCCAGAGCAGCTAAAGATGGCAGATTTCCTTCCCTCAAAGACACAAGTAATTCTGATTGTTTTTTTACAACAATCAACAAAGACTACATGAGACTCTTAGCTCCACATTAGGAGAATTCAGGCTGCACAATTTGCCATAAGTCATAGAATCATACACTGCAGAAGAGACCTTTTGGCCCATTGAGTCTGTAACCACCAAAAATATTTTACTTTCTCCATTCGTCCCACTTTCCTGCACAAGGCACATGGCTTTGAATGTTACGCCTTGGTGGAGTTCAAACCTAGGTCCCCTGGAACATTACCTGGGTCTATAGGTGTGAGGTTGGAAAAACACAGCAGGTCAGACATCATCAGGACAGAAGGGTTTCGGCCCAAAACGGTGGCTTACCTGTTCCACAGATGCTATCTGACCTGCTGTGCTTTTCCAACCTCTCACCAAGAGACTCTGGCTTCTAGCACCTGCAGTCCCTTATTGTCTGCAATATTACCTGAGTCTCTGGAGTAATAGTGATCTAGTGATAATACTACTCCCCCCAAGGCTAGAGGGCTGGAGGAACATGCAAAGATAGGGGCTTTAAGTAGACAGCAATCATTCCAGTAAAATTCACTGCAACTGCCTCACTAAACAGAGGGCATTGCAGCAGCAGAAGGGCTGCAGTGACTTTATTTACTAGGAAGGCAAAAAGAAAATATGGCAGCCCAGATAGATTAAATAGAGTGAGTACAGTGTATCCTGACCCAAGGCAAAATAAATGAATTGGAAAGTTTTGCCGTCATTAAGGCAGAGGAACAAGTGAAGAATACAGTGAAAGCATTGATTTGGTATCTGGGCTTTCCATTCTGAAGGGATAAGATGGCTCTGTACAATTAACACTCTGAAATTTTGATGAGCTCTTTAATGGCCGTAACCCCAATAGCAGTGGTTTCAGATAAAATAAAGTCAGTGTCACAGATTCGGGAGACACAGCAGATATTCAGGGGAGGATGAGGCAATCATGGTTGACAAGGGAAGTTAGGGACAGCATAAAAGCCAAAGAAAACGCATACAATGTGATAAAGATTAGTGGGAAGCCAAAGGATTGGGAGGCCTTTAAAAACCAGCAGAGGGCAACTAAAGAAACAATAAGGGGCAAGAAGATGAAATATAAGCATAATTTAGCTAATGATGTAAAAGGAGATCGCAAGAGTTTTTTTTTTAGATCTCTAAAAGATAAGAGAGAAGCAAGTAAGGACATCGGACTGCTGGAAATTGAGGCTTGGGAATTAGTAATGGGGAAATAAAGAAATGGCAGAGTACTGAATAGGCATTTTGCCTCAGTTTTCACAGTGGAAGACACCAGCAGCATACCAGAATTTTGAGAGAGTCAAGCATCAAAGATGAGTGAGGATTAGGGAAGCTGAAAGGTATAAAGGTGGATAAATCACCTGGACCGGATGGTCTACACCCCAGAGTTCTGAAGGAGCTGGTTGAGGAAATTGTGAAGGCATTGGTTGTGATCTTTCAGGAATCACTGGGGTCAAAGAGGGTGTCAGAGGTCTGGAAAATGGGTAACATGACACTCTGTTTAAGAAGGGAATGCAGCAGAAGACGGGAAGTTATAGGCCAGTTTGCCTGACCTTGGTCATTGGTAAAATTTTAGAGTCCATTTATTAGGGATGAGTTTGTGGAGTACTTAAAAGTACATGGTAAACTGGGGTTGAGTCATCACAGCTTTATCAAGGGAAGGTCATGTCTGACAAATCTGTTAGAATTCTTTGAGGAGGTAATGAACATGTTAGACAAAGGACAGCCAGTGGATGTGATCTATTTGGATTTCCAAAAGGCCTTCGACAAGGTGCCGCACAGGAGGCTGCTAAATAAGATATGAGCCCATGGTGTTAGCATGGATTGAGGATTGGCTGACTGGTGGAAGGCAGAGAGTGAGGATAAAGGGGTCCTTTTCAGAATGGCAGCCAATAAGTAGTGGAGTTCCACAGGGTTCTGTTTTGGGACCACAACTACTCTTGTTATACATTACAATCTGGATGAAGGAGCTGAGGGTATTGTTGCTAAGTCTGTAGATGACACAAAGATAGATGGAGGGACAGGTAGTGTTGAGGAGGCAACAAGGCTGCAGAAGGAAGTGGACACGCTAGGGGAGTGGGCAAAGAAATGGTGGAAGGAATACAATGGGGGAATGGTGAGTTTTTTTTATTCATTCAAGGGATGAGGGTGTCGCTAGCTAGGCCAGCATTTATTGTCCATCTGTAATTGCCCAGACGGCAGTTAGGAGTCAACCACACACTGTGGGTCTGGTGTCACTTGTAAGCTGGACCAGGTAAGGAAAAAAGTCTCCTTCCGTAAAGGACATTAGGGAACCAGATGGGTCTTTCGACAATTGACAATGGATTCATGGTCATCATTAATTTTAATTGCAGACTTTTAAAAATTGAATTCAAATTCCATCATCTGCTGTGGCAGGATTCAAACCCGGGTCCGCAAAACATTATCTGGGCCTGGATTAACAGTCCAGCGATTAATACCACTAGGCTATCGCCTCCCCATGCAGATTGGTAGGAAAATAGAAGTGTAGACTATTTCCTAATTGTTTTCTAAAGGCGTCAGAAATCTGAAGTACAAGAATTCAGGATTCACTAAAGGTTAACATGTAGGTTTAGTGGACAGTTATGAAGGCAAATGCAATTTTAGCATTAATTTTGTGAGGATTAGAGTATAAAAGCACTGATATACCACTGAGATTGTATAAGGCTCTGATCAAACTGCATTTGGAAAATTGTGAGCAGTTTTGGGCCCCATATCTAAGCAAGGATGTGCTGGTATTGGAGGGGATCCAGAGGATGTTTACAAGAATGATCAGGGGAGGAAGGGCTTTTTGTATGAGGAATTGTTGAGGACTCTGGATCTTAACTCGGTGGAGTTTTGATGAATGATGGGTGATCTGATTGAAATTTACAGAATACTGAGGGGCCTAGATAGAGTGGACATAGAGAAGATGCTTCCACCAGTTGGCACAGACTCGGAGTGAAGGGATAGCCTTTCAGAACTGAGATGAGGAGGAATTTCTTCAGCCGGGGGTGGTGAATCTATGAAACTCATTGCCGCAGAAGGCTGTGGAGGTCAAGCCATTGAGTGTATTTAAGTCAGAGATAAATAGGTTCTTAGTTAGAAAGTGGCTCAAAGGTTAGAGGGAGAAGGCAGGAGAATGGGGTTGAGAAACATATCAGCCATGACCGAATCGATAAACTAAATGGCCTAATCCTGCTCCTATATCTTATGGTCATATGGTCTAAGTTGTTTCCCCCTCTTTTTAACTTCATCTCAGTCAGCCAAGATAATATTTTTATTTCCTTTCAGCACTGAGCTATGACACTTCAATTAAATAACCAATTACAAAGTTGTTTCAAGTGGAAGAAAGAGGAATTTGATTACTTACTAATATAAGAATAAAGTAATAAGATGCAACATCGAATAAACACAGGTAATAGGTTTACAAAGGAGAGTGTCTGGTACAGATAGGAATAATAAAAGCTACACAGTTTAAAAGTCCATTGAGTCCATGCAGTAATAGATGTTTCACCTGAATCCAAGGTTATTGTCAGCCTGTATTTTCAGCAAAGATAAAATGTGTAGATATTCTTGTTCTCAGTGAATGATTATTTCCGCTTTTTGTTTTTTCACTGTGTGTTTTCTTTAGAGACACCAGAGAGAAACAGGGAGAAAGAGAGAGAGAGAGAGAGAGACATTCTTTCAGCTCTTGTTGTTACAAAGTCATTCTTCTCTTCCTCTGCCAACTGTCGAAACAGCTACGGAAATATGTTTTGTTTGTATATTCCCAAGTCTGGCTCCAAAGACTTTTCAAGCTGACCAACTGGAAACCAAGCCTTTCATTTCCCAAAATGTGAAATTGTCATCGCAGGCTGAACTACAGCAGGACATATAAGTTTCTTAATACTGATTCAGTTGTCCATTTTCAATGTCTTTATGCAAAATGGCAATATCAGTGCAAATGTTTCATTTATTCCACATTTCTGGATTGACTTCAATTTGTGGTCAGATAATCATGACAGGCATTATAGGCCACTGTTTGCCTTTTAACACAATCTTAATCTGTGAAATGTTTCACATGATGTGAAAGATTTTTAAAAAAAACTTAGCCAGACCTCCTTCGAAAACATTGTCAGTGAGCAAGGAACCCTTAGAGTGTCAATAGAAGATCATTTTTACTATGGTGGTTTATGACCATTGAGGTAAACATTGAAGGCTTTTAACCTGTTATTGGTCCAGGATAGTCAACTGTTGATTTTACCTCAAGATTCCCAGAGATTAATGTCTAGGGTAGTTTACAGGAAACTCATGTTGATCAGAAACTAATACAGTTTATGTCCTAGAAATGAATATGGAACAGTTCACAGAAAGCACAATTACTTCGGTATAAAAGTTTAGTTTGTAACACTTCCAAACCAGGGGTGTTTGATTAGATATCTGCAGGCTATTAAAAGCTGAGAAACTGTAAGTTCTCAGTTTTGAGAGTATTGATGTAAGAAGACTTTACTGTTGACGGGAGAAGATTGGGAAGAATCAGTTAAATTGAACTTGAAGATATAGTTTAGAGAGGTTATTTGTCCGGATTTGAGCCTTCGTAATTGATGGTGTTGAGAAACAGGATGAGACTTAGTCTAACTATGCCTTTTAAGATCTTTCAAATTGTGTTCTGTATGTAGATAGCTTTTATTAGATATTTTGCAAATGTTATTTTTCATATTGTTTGTGACACTAAATAACAAAATCTTCTGTCCTGTTGTTAAAGAAATACTATAGCATTATGTGACAGTGTTTCAGTGAATGACCACAGCATTAACTAAAATTTTAAAAACAGATGTGATCTATCAGACCAGATTTCACTCTGGGATCTGACTCATCCAGTAGTATCATCAGCTAGAATCATAACAGCCACAACATTTCATTTAAATCAACCTCCTTCTGCAAGGAGAACATCTCGACTTCTGCAACCTATCTATAGCATGAAAGTTCCTTATTCCTGGAACCATTCTTGTGTATCTTGTCTGCACTGTTTACTCTTCACATACTTGTAAATGTGTGTTGCCCAGAACTATACTCAATATTCTAGTTGATGTTGAACCAGTGTTTTACATAATCATGGGAGTACTTCTTTCGAAGGAGAGTCACTGCTGTATGCCAGGAATGCAGCTGGCAGTTTTGCACACAGCAGTCAGAGAAATGACCTGGTATTTTAGTGGTGTTGGTTGATGGATGAACATTAACCACAAGACTGCAGAGTAGTTCCCTGCACCTCTTTGAAATAGTGCCATGCAGTCGTTTGCATTCACCTGAGAGTGGGATGTGTTTAACATTCTGTCTGAGATTTGACACCTGTGCCAATGCAGCACTCCCTCAGAAAGGATCAACTTCATTTTGTGCTCACAACCTCTATCAGAGGATCTCTGGATCTTCTGTTTTCAAGAGAAAAGACGTTAGTCTGGCTTTCTTGTTGTGTACGCCCATGCCTTGTTTCATTTTATTGACATATTCTCCATTACTTCCAGATTCTCCCTTTTGCAATATGATAACCAGAACTGCACGTGATACCCTAACTGTGGTTTAACTAAGCTTCTGTACAAATTTAACATAAACTCCTCTGTTTTAGAATTCTGTTCCTCTCGCCAAAATGAATCACAAATGTGGCCATGGATATATTAAGGCGGCATTTGAACTTGGCGGTCATGTCAAAGCATCAAAGTTTGTGGGTGGGGTTAGCAGGAGGGTGGTTATGTGTAGGGTCAGGAACAAAGCCACAGGTTTTGCATGAGTGACTTTCTGGCTCTTGTTTGGAGCAGTCCCTGCTGTTTTGCAATAATAAGGTTTTGGGTATGTGTACAAGTCTAATATTTTGTGGATGTTGTTTTTGTAATTATTGTGTAGGCTAGATTACGTGCTGTTAAATTGAATTCTAAAGGTTTCTTGACAGTCTAATAATACATAATGATAGCACTGTTTAAGCAGCCAGCACAACACTGCTTCTTTCAATTGAAAAGCTCTGGCAAGCAAGAAATGCTATATTACCACTAACTTGTATTAAGATATATGTAGAGGCCTGAAAAATAGGAGCAGGAGTAGGTAATTCGACACATCAAGCCTTTTCTGCCATTTCAACGTGATCACGGCTGATCTACCTCATTGCCATGCGCCCACTTCTCTATGAAAAACCATCAACATCATGAGGGGCAAATTTTTCACTCAGGGTGGTTCACATGTGGAATGAAGTTCCTGAGGAAGTGGTGGATATGGGCACAATTACAACGTTTGGATAAGTACATGACTAGGAAAGGTTTGGAGGGATATGGACTAGGAGCAGGCATGTTGGACTAGTTTAGTTTGGGATTATGTTTGGTATGGACTGGTTGGACTGAAGGGTCTGTTCCAACATTGTATGACTCTATGCCTCTATAAATCTGCCTTTTTCTTGAGAAAGAATCTGATTGGATGCTAAACCATTTGCCGCAACAACAGAAACAGACTGGGATATTGGACAACCAGCAGAATTTACGGTTTTATGCTCCTGGCTCCTTTTGCCACCTCAAGAAGTGACATGTTTCACAACTAACAAATCTTTTGGAAATGCAGTCACTGTTGTAAGGAGTGTAATGGCTAATTTGGTCACAACAAGCTCTCATGGACAGTAGGAGTGATTATCTGACCAGCCAATCTATTTTAGTGATTTTGTGTGAGAGATAAACACTGGGAGGAAACAGAGAGAAAGTCTTCAAAATAGTGGGCGTGGGATCTTTCTCATCCATCTGAGAAGGAAGTTGAGGTTTCTGCCTAATGTCTTGACTGAAAAAATGGCATTGCTAACAAGGCAGTACTACCCCAGTATACAATGGGAGCACTAACCTTGAGTGTTAGTTAGTTGTCGAATGAGGAAAGGTTGAGTAAGTCTATGCTCATTGGAATTTAGAGGAATGATATGATTTTGTAAAACCAAATATGATTCGGAGGGAACTTGACAGTGCATGCCGAGAGGGTATTTTCCCTTGTAGGGGAGTCTATAACTTGGAGGAGGGGTGGGGAACATGGATACAGTTATTTGAGCTTGCTAAAGTTCTCTGGGACATTGTAAATGCACAAAATATTTCAGGGAGGCCAATTCTTTCTTCTGAAAACTGACTACGATGTTAAATGGAGCCCCCACGAGGTGTAAAAGATCCCATGGTACTGTTTTAAAGGAGAGCAAGGGAGTTCTTCCTTGACAACAGTGACTATGCTTCAGGAAATACTTTTGTTGGCTATAATGTGTTTGAGGTGTCTGGCATTGGTGAGAAGCGCTATATAAATTCAGGCCTTCCATTGTTATTTTTTAGTCACACAATTCCTTTGTTTCTGGCTGATTTCTCTTTGCCATTGCACTTCCCCCTTAGAGACCACAGTTACAAAAGTGCTGCCCAAGAGGCTGGTCAACATGTGCTAGCCTAGTTGCTAAAGGTTGGCCAACTGTTCGACTGCAAGGTACATCTGACCTGAGCTGATCCTGTTTTTGTCCAGTGCCCACACAAGTGAGGATTGATGGACAAATATTAAGACCCAGGGCCTCCAAACACATTGAGGCCCAAGAACCAATGTGGTATTTTGCTTTGGTTAACTGGCAGCACACCAGACTGACTCCTTGAGTGGGTGGGGATTCAACCTCTGAGCTCAGCGACATTGACTTGATTGTTGCAGCCATTTGACCTTGAATGACTCTAGCCAATCAGTACTGGGAGGCATCTCTGTGATGTTTTGCCTGACTGGGGTATGGAACTCTATGCTAGAAGAATATAATTGAGGCAGAGTCACAGTAATCTAGTTCAGAAAAGAAAGATATTCAGGTACTCTTGCAATATTTAAGAAGTATCCTAACAAGTACTTAAAATGCCAGGGCATGATGGGCTACGGCACGTAAATGGGATTAGTACAGTTTGGTGTTTGTTGGTCTGCGTAGACAAGGTGGGCTGAAGAGCCTGTTTCTATGTTGTAGAGCCCCATGACTTTGCATTTCTGTCACACCTTTGTAATGTCAGTCATGGATCGTTTGTTTGCAACCTTTACCTCTGAGGCATAGGGATCTTGGTTTCTGTCTTGCTATGTGGTTTCAGCACAAAAATTACATAAACATATCACCCCCAGTAAGCTCCTCGAGACTGCACAGCCATCCAGTAAAACTGTGGTTGATCTGATTGCTCTGCCTATCCCTGATAACCTTTCACCTCTTGGCTTATTAAGAATCTGTCTATTGCTACCTTAAAAACACTCAAAGACTCTGCTATCACTTCCTTTTCAGGAGGAGAATTCCAAAGACTCATTCACACTGCACGAGACAATTGTCTCCTCATTTCTGTGTTAAGTGAGTGACGCCTTATTTTGAAACAGTTACCCCTCGTTCTAGATTCTCTTATTAGATGGAACATCCTCTCATATCCACTCTGTCAAGACCCCTCGGTATCTTGTATGTTTAAAACAAGTTGCATTTTACTCTTTTACATTCCAGCAGATACAAGTGTAGTCTGTCCAACCTTTCCCAATAAAACAACTCTCTCCATTCCAGGGATTAGTCCGGTAAACTTTCACTGAACTGCATCCAATGAGTTTACAGCCTTCCGTAAATAAAAAGCTCACACTATAGTGCATTACTGAGGGAGTGCTGCAGTCTTTCAGGCTCATGCTGCCTGTTTGGGTGGATATAACAGATTCCAATGGCAGTATTTACATGAAGGCCAGTGAGTATCCTGGTTAAAAATTCTCCTGAAAAGTGCTACATGAATGCATGTCTTTCTTTCAGGATATTTTAAAACATTATTGAATTGCCTCTGATTACTGCTATAATGTAGGAGCTGTAGCACCCAGTTTACACACAGCAAGCTCACACGAACAGTACTCTGATAATAAAGATCAGATATTCCTGTCTTTGAGACATCAATTCTGGGATAAATTGCTTCCAGAATGCTGGGGAAACAATGTGATCTTCTTGGACATAGGGCCACCAGCACTTCTGAATCCAACAGCCCTGATCTCAAGCGAAAGGAGGCATCTCCCACAGTGCAACAGTGAGGGAGTGTGACATCAAGAGAGTCAGCCTCCAAGTTATATTTGAGTCCTTCTGACTTAGCGAGGAGTGAGTGCTTCAACCTTGAAGGAGGAAAGCAAAAGATGGAAGGCAAGGAATAGTTCCATCACTGAGATCACATTTGGCTTCACACCATTGCAGACTACACTCTCAGTGCTTTCTGACTGTGCACTGATGCCTTTGCTGTCCTAAGTGGCAGGAAAAGAAGGAAATGGCTTGTCATTTCTTCAGTCATTATGTTCCCTGAGAATCAGTAGTGGTTACCAGAAAGAGAAACCTTGGAAGATTTTACCAATGTTGAGTCAACAAATGAGCTTGGCTTATGAATGTTAAGGTTAAAGCAAGCTTTTTCAGTCATTTATGGACCTGTCCACCTTTTCCAGGTTCTGAGAGGGAGGCAAAAAAAATGCAAACATCTGAGCTAAAGTGAAATCTTAACTTAAGGAAAGCCATTGGACGTTTCCAAAATCCCTACGTAAACACAATACCTGATCTCTGAGAATAGTCTAAGCTCTCTCACTTTCGCGCAAGATAATGTGTCAGTCTATGGTGGGGAGAAAACATGAGCAAAGGTGTTGAGAAGTAGAGGACACTGTTCCTGTGTATCTGCCACCCTTGTCCTGCTGAACTCCAGTAATCCCGCAAAGCAAGAATGTTTCCTGATATCGTACAACATAGGAGGTCATTCAGGTCATCACATCTGTGTCAGCAGTCTGCAAGAACAACTCAGCCAGTCTCACATTCCCTGCCATTTTCCCCTAGCCATGCAAATATTTCCTTCAGTAGTGATGTCTCGCTGCATTTGTACAGGGCCTTGGTGAGACCACACCAGTGGTGTTGTGTGCAGTTTTGGCCTCCTTATCTGAGGAAGGATGGTCTGGCTGTGGACAGAGTGCAAAAAAGGTTCAACAGACTGATTCCTGGGATGGCAAGACTGATGTATGAAGAGATTGGATTGGTTAGATCTATATTCACTGGAGTTTAGAAGGACGAGGGAGATTTCATAGAAACCGATGAAATTCCAATCCTAGACAGGGTAAATGCAGGAAGGATGTTCTCAATGACCAGGGAGTTTGGAACCAGGGGTCACGGTCTAAGGGGATGGGGTAGGCCATTTAGGACTGAAATGAGGAGAAATTTCTTCATCCAGAGTGTGGTGAGCCTGTGGAATTCTCCGCTGCAGAAAGTGGTTGAGGCCGAAACATTGACTGTTTTCGAAAATGAATAAGATGTAGCTCTTAGGGCTAAAGGGATTAAAGGGTATGGGGAGAAAGTAGGAATAGAGTATTGAGTTGGGTTGATCAGCCATGATTCTATTGAATAACAGATCAGGCTCAGAGGGCTAAATGGCCTACTTCTGCTCCTGTTTGTTTCTAGAAAATCTGGAATTGACAGCTACTTTCAGTAAATAATTATTATTTTAAAAATAACATCTGGTTGACGAATGTCCTTTTGGGAAAAGAAATCAGCTGTCTTTACCTAATCTGGCCTACACATGTCTCCAGACCTACTGCAATGTGGCTGACTCTTTGCTGCCATCTGGAATGGCCCTGGCAAGCCTCTCCGTTCCAGAGCAACTAGGGATGGGCAACATCTTGCCAGTGAAACTCTCAAATCATGAAAGAATAAAAAACCCTCAACTGTTTTCTGGTCTTAAGGCAATACAACTGGTTTCAATTTTTATTTAACAATTAGGCGATAATGTCTTGCAGTTGAACATAAGAATGAGGTTAATTAAAATACCTCATCCTTTGTGTGCACATCATTTAAAATTCTGATTTGCGGTACAAGTTGCAGCTGTTTCCAAAACGAGGTTGGGTGGAGCTAAGTTTTGCATCGGTGTGATGTGGTTACATGATCTTTACTGCTATCTACCTGACCAAGACAAGCACAAGAGCATTTGGAGATGCCAGGAGCTTGAGGGTTAACACCTTAGTGAAAGCCCTAACAGGTCGGCTGTAAGACCCACACAGAAAGACCTTGCTTGTATTTGCGGCCAAAGGAAACCCCTCAGGTCCGATAGAGTTCCCACTGCATCCAATCCAGTTTGGTAAAGTGTTTGCATATGTTTCCTTACTTGAGGTGGTGATTGTCGGGTTGCTAACAATATTTACAGTGTCAGACAAGCCTGAATCTTGTTCTCTTTTTCTCCCTCTTCCTCTCCTGAAGGCAGATTCTTGACAGCTTGACTTCATTGCTGCTTCCAAGTTTCAGAATCTTGGTGTGATTTCAAACAGCCAGTGTCAGCAGAAGATTTTTGCTGTTTAATGTGTCCACAGACTTCAGCTTTGTGTCACTCGCTGCTCTCACATTGTTTCTGTCTCTCCCTATACTGTCTCTCTCACACACTCTCTTCCCCTTCCGCCTCTCTATCACACATGCAGTCTCTCACTCTCTCTCTATCACCTGTCTGTATTTCACTCTCACTCATGCTGTACACTGTTCTCTCATTTTCTCACTCTGTCTCCCCCTCTTGCCTCTTTCACTTTTTCTCATTCTCTTCTACTGTCTCTTCTCACATTGTTTCTCACATTTTCCTCCTCTTACTCCATCTCTGTCTCTGTGTGCTTCTCTCCTGTCTTTGTCTCCGTTCTGTCTGACTCTTTTCTCTTCTCTGTAATTTTCTTGTTTTCTCTCTGTCTTTCTCTGTGCTGCCTCTCACTCTTTCTCATTCTGTCCTATTCTCTCTTCTCATGCTCCAGCCTTCTTCTCACTTTCTCTCACTCCACCTATTTCTCTCTCTGTCTGTTTCTCTTTCTGTCCCGTTTGTTGTTCCCTCAGTTGTGGCCACCTCTCTGTCTTTGTCTTTCACTCACTGTCTCTCCATCCTGCCCCTGTCTCTTTCTCATTCTTCCCTACTCTCTTCTCACTTAGTCTCTCAAACTCTCCACCCTCTCTCTCTCTCTCTCTCTCTCACACACACACACACTCTTCTTTCTCTGTCTCTCCATTTCTCTCCCTTCTGTACTATCACTCCCTCTCTTCCAGCTCTCTAAATCACACAAGTGGGATGCACACACCCTCTCCAGGAGGGAAGTGACAGTCTTAGCTAAAGCCACTCTCCCCTCAGCACAGAATGGGGTCCAAATCAGGTTCATAAGACCCATAAAATAGCAATCACTCAGAATAAGAGATAGCAAGAACTGCAAATGCTGGAGTCAAAGATAATTCAGTGTGAAACTGGAGGAACATAGCAGGTCAGGCAGCATCAGAGGAACAGGAAAGTTGATGTTTTGGGCCAGGACCCTTTCTGAAGAAGTTGCTGCCTGGCCTGCTGTGTTCCTCCAACTCCACACTGTGTTATCGTTCAGAATAAGCTTTCAAATGGAAGCAGTGTACACTATCTTAACTGGTTTGCATAGAGTCTTCAGCGTCAGTGAATTGGTTGATATTGTCATCCATTGCCCAAGCCATTAAAACTTTGGTAGGGTTAAATGACATGGGACAATATCTAGTCAACAATAATCCAAACATCTTGAATTGCTAAATTCATAAACCAGATTGTCTCCTTGCTTTTCTGTGCGTTTTAATATCAAGTTTGCCTTCCTTGGATGTTGCTGTGTCTCTGTTTGTTTGTTTTTGCTTGCTGTGCTGTAACCAAGGGGAAAGTAGGACATTGGATATAAATACAAGCTGCAGACAAGAGGGGAATAAAAGCCTGCCTTCCTTATCCGGCAAGATGTTTGGTTATTCTGTGAAACTGAATCCGCCCTCTCTAACGAGAGAGGGAGGGAGAGAAAGAGAGTGAAAACTGGCCTAGTTGCCCCGTGACCTGGTTTGACATCAGTCGAATTTTGAGTTATTCTCAGTCGCACTTCTGTCACGACCAGTCCTGATGGAGTTAGAAACAAATCTTTACTTCTCCTTCAATATGTGCTTTCTTCACTGAGATCCCTCTGTTTTCTGACCCTTGTTTACAGAGGGGTTTCTTTTCATTTGGGTCTCTCCTGTCCCCAGAACTTTTGCGGATGACTTGATGCTATGAATCAATAATAATGAGGCACGAAACTGATATTCCACAACTCGCTTGGGCATGTAAGAGCACCATGTTAAAAAATGGAAGTTGTTTTGCGCACAATGTGGTAAATGTTACTGAGATCTGATGTGCTGTGCAGAGAATATTGATGATCTTTTTTCTACAATCGGGTCTTTCCCCTTGTGGTCCTCAAATCAGGGCTCTTTTTTGTTGCTTGAGATGCCCAGATTAAACCTGATCAATTATATGTTGCATGTAATTAAATTGTAAGCTTTTGCTTAATGTACAAGAGCAGTAATAGAGTATTTATTGGAGAGAGACACTTTGCTACAGCAAATTACTTTAGCTACTATAGTCAAATGTGTCAGCCATCTTGCACACAGCTTAATCCTGCTCAATCTTGTTGTTAGATGTGGCCTACTTCTTAAATCTGGGCTCCTTTCTGCCACAGGACTCTGTTTTTGCTATTTTGATACATTTGTTCACAGGATGTAAGTGTAACTGACTAGTTCAGCATTTCTTGCCGATCCCTAATTGCTGTGGATTAGATGCTGGCTCTTTTATCCTATGTCATTGGGGCCACACTTGGGTTCAGTGCAGATTGATCATGGAGAAGGTAGGGTCAAGGGCTGCCTTCCAGTTATTCTTCAAAATAACACCGTTACATAACCTTCATACTAAATGCTATTAAAGGCAGTCCCTGGGTTACATTCTGGATCAAATTGAGTTGTTCGCAAGTCAGGACATAATATAGAAAGGTAGATGTAGAATGTGTAAAGGAACCATTCATAAATAAAGGAAATGTGCATTATGTCAGGTCTTTGAAATTACATCCCTGTAAGGGATCGCGATTGTAGGCATGAGCATTCCTAAGTCAGGCTTTCGTCAAACTGTACACATGGTAATTTCTTGTTCATGTGTCCATGTCCCAGTGCTCCCTGTATGTCTTCCATCGTCACGCATTCCTGTTTGTCTTCCTTGGACCTTTATTTCGTCTGTTCTGACCCCACCCACTCTATGGTGTTTATACCCAGTAATGTGCAGTTCCATGACATCCTTGCAAAGTTGCTCTTTGGTCCTAATATCCATATGCAACTCTGGTAAGTTACCTCTTTGAACCACTGCCACACTTTGGATATAGGGATACACCGACAGTGCTGTCAGGGAGGGAGTTCTTGTATGCGACACACACTGCTGCACCATGCATTGATGGTAAAGGGAGTGAATGTTGAAGGTGGCAGAGGGGGTGCTGTTTATTTGATACAAATTCTTCATGATTTTGAACATCTCTATCGAATCTTACTTAACCTGTTCTCTACAGTTTGTGGGGCGTGGGGGAGACATAGCGCACAGTCGCAGCAGTGTGTAAAATTTGCAAGATGCACTGCAGCAACTCACCAAGGTTCCTTCTACAATCCTTTTCAAACTTGCAGCCTCTGCCACCTGGAAGGACAAGGGCAGCTGATACATGGTAGCACCACCATTTACAAGTTCCACTCCAAGCCACTTGCCATCCTGACTTGAAACTATATTTTCCTTTCTTCAGTGTTGCTGGGTCAAAATCCTGGAATTCACTCCCTAAGGCCATTGTATGACTGTCCCTGCAACACATGGACTGCAGTGGTTCATGAGGCAACTCAGCACCACCTTCTTAAGGCAACTCAGGATGGGCAACAAATGCTGGCCCAGCCAGCAACACCCTCATCCCCAAAGACACATGAAAAGAAATCCTGCTCCCAGCTCTCAGATCATTACCTTCGCCCAAATAAATAGTCTGTTCGCACTTATTGAACTGCGTTTTTTAATACCTGCGATTTCAGTGCATGGCCACTCAATACTCCTCTTTGATGTTTGTCCAACTTAACTTTCAAAGTTGGTTGCTACCTGCAGCCAAACAAGCCAGGCAAGTGTACTCCTCTGATTAGCGTTTTTAGTTTTTAGTGAACTTTGGAGATCACCCCTTACTGATTGACGCAGCAACATTGAAATCTTAGCCCATCCTTGGTTCAGCCAATGATGTAGTGTGCTGTTAATGAGATCCTCACTTTCCCAGAACAAATCAGTTTTGTGGCTGGCGCTGTAACTAAGTAAATGTAGGCCATCGCTATAAACATGTAAAGTATAAATGAAAAAAAATGTTATTCTCCCAGCTCAGCGGAGATGTTCCTGCATTGTACCATGTAATAAAACCAGGGTAGGAGTTTTATATTCATGATAAACTAAACCTGGGCAAATTGCCACAGTGCCCTGAATTAACCTTTGATAAATTCAATTCAGCCTATTCATAAATTATCTACTAAAACATACTGAAATATTGCTCCTGATATTTGAAAGAGTCATTACTTTTGCCTAATGGATCAAAACTCAACATTTGTTATTTATATATTTTTTAAAAATTGTGCTCCATTTCCATCTTGATCGGTCCACGTAGGAAGTTTTGTTTGGGATGGAGTAGGCTGCAGACTTCACCACGGTTATTGTGCCCCTCCTTCACTTTATGATCAGAGTTCGGATGGGAATGTGGTGATGGGTGGGGGGAGGAGGGGAGCATGGCTACAGATCTGCGAAACAGAGGTGTAGATGTGGGAGAGAGGAATGGGTGGGAAATGGGAGGTGAGAGGTCAGATTGAGTATTGATGGAGGTTGGAGAGGGTGTAGAGCACAATTGAGAGTCTTTGGAATTCCCTTCTGAAATAACTCCATAGAGTCCTGTATCCTGTCACCAAGTCACCCTTTATTTACACGTGAGGGAGTCCTCGACACTGATCCAGCTCCCTCAGAACGAATGGGATGTCTGACACTCCTGTACTTACCTGTCAGCCGGGGCTCCCTGATTGAACCAGATTAACATCCTCAATCAAGAAACACATATTCTATGAAGTCTGCCTGGCTGACCTTATTACAATCGCTTCCACAAAAAGCAGTGGGTGTAGGATATTTAAATACTATTAAGGCAGAGATAGATTCTTGATTATCAAGGGGATGAAAGCTTATTAGGGGTTTGCAGGAAAAAAAGGGTTGAGTTTAAAATCAGATCAGATCATTATTGAATGGTGGAGGAGGCAGGAAGGCCAAGTGGCTTACTCTTATCTTTGATCGTCAGAAGGAGGAGTTGCAGGGGCCAGAAGAGGTAATGGAAGAGGTGGGGAGAGGACGGGATAATGATGAAGTAGGAGGTATGGAAATAGGGAAGTGAGAAATAGAGATGGTTGGGGAGGAGGTGTGAGAGGTCAGAGGAGAGATGATGAAGTGGAGGGTAGTAGGAAGTGTTGGCAAAAAAAAGGGAACCAAGATGGGAGCTGTGACTGGTGCAGAGAGATGCAGGTGAGAGGTACAGAGACAACAGTGATGTCACTTTGTAAATTGTTGACGGTTAAGAAGCAAGGTTTAAACAACTAATGATAAAATTTAGTAATAAATTCAAGAAATAATCTGAATTAAATGAATCTACATTTAGGAAAGGTAATCAAGGCAGTAGAGGCGGGGCAAGATCAAACATTTAGTCCATCTTCCATTGTATAAGGGTGTACTTGATAGTGAACTTCAGGTTGATATCAACATCAGAGTCGAGCACCAACCTGTCCAACTACAATGGTGTACCCCCAGGTGAAAAAGCCCAAGCCAATGCAGAGTGACAGTTATTCAGTGACACGAATTACAATGCAATTTTCCCATCAGTCATGCACACAGTACTTATTCATCATTATTTTGGTTCAACAAGAGGTGGACTTCTCGATGCCAGAATTTAAACTGAGAGTTTTACCTCTGTGTCAAAGTGGCGTAACTGACCTCCCAAGAAGTGCTCCACTTAGTGTCTGGATGGATAGTTGACCATTCACACCCCTTGGAAGATAGGAGCATTCATTAACAGCAATGGAGGTGAGAACATGCTGGGAAGCTGCTCAGAGTCAACCCCATTCCACTCCCCCACCCCGCCTCCTGTGTGAACACAGTTCCTGATGTTCCTGTGAAGGTGTTACAGCAAAAAAGAGGTGGGTGGTCAATGCCAAGGAAATTTCTAGCCTTGCATCTGGCTATTTGCACAAATGATGGCTACACATTCAGCAATTTACAGTGTTATTGAGGAAGAGGAAGAACCTGGCTTTCTATAGCATCTGTCACATTCCCAGAGCATCTCAAAGTGTTTTCCAGCCAATGGCTTCCTTTCAAAGTCCTTGTTTTTGCAGGAAATTGAGGCTGTCAATGTGCACATAGCAAGGCCTGGCAAATATGGATGGAGTATGTCAACTGTTGCTATATGGTGGGTCCAGTTGGTTGAGGGAAGTATTTCCTCTTTGAATTTCACTCTTCTGATAGGGCAGACTGGGCCTCTGCTTAACATCTCATCAAAAGACAACATCTCCATCCAATGGCTAATCTTTGCACGAGCTGACTTTGCTGTGGTGTCATTAGTTTGGAATTTGAGACTGTCCTCAATCTACCTCCATCAGGGGACAGTGGTTGGTCATCAAAAGTAAGAACTTGGCCTGTGCTCACGCACTGTGTCTCTCTCTCTCTCTCTCTCTCTCTCAACACCCTCCCACTTCCACATAAAAAATTGAGGGCAAATGTCACACCCTAATTGAGGATATGGTAGCATTTTTAAAAACTTATTCTTAGGATGTGGATGTCACTGTGGCCAGGCCAACGTTTATTGCCCATTCCTAATTGCCCAGAGGATAGTTCAGAGTCAACCATATTGCTATGGGTCTGGAATCACATGTAGGCCAGACCAGATAAGAATGGCTGTTTCCTTCCCTCAGGGACATTAGTGAACCAGATGGGTTTTTCCTGACAATCGGCAATGGCTTCATGGTCATCATTAGACTTGTAATTCTAGATTTTATTAAATTTCAAGCCCACCATGCTGAGGTTATGAATCCAGGTCCCAAGAACGTCACCAGGGTCACTGGATTAATAATCTAACAATAATACTATTAGGCTAATACGTCCCAGTAATATAGTGGTCATATTACTGGTCTTGTAATCCAAAGGCTAGACTAATGATTTGCAGAAATGAGTTCAAAGCCCGCTAGGACAGCTATGGAATTTCAATTCAATCAATTAATCCATTCCAATTAATAAGTGATGGTGACTACTAGACTGCAGTGAAAATCCACCGGATTCACTAATGTCCTTAAACATAGCATTCCGCCGTCCTTAACAGGCCTAGCCTACAGGTGACCCATAGGTATGGTGCTCTCTGAAATTGCCCTCTAAACAGCTGGTGAATTAATGCTGGCAATGCCACAGCAATATCATATTGCCTAAACAAATAACAAAAATTGTTGTTTGATCATAAAAGAACTAGAGTATTGCCGACAAAGGACACATTTTGTTGAAGCTTTTCATCTTGTCCCCACCAGACAATTCGTAAGAACACCAATTCAATCAGTAAAAAACAATGTTTATTTTTGGTTTCTTTCAAAAATAAAGATGTAGCTTCTTTTTTCTTTAGTGCTCATTTTTCCCCAGCATCTGTGTTGTGTGTAATCAATAAAAACACAGCGCAAGATAATTTTATTCAATATTTCCACCACTAGGAAAAGCACCCATGTGGCCAGGGAATCAGTCATAAGCAAAGCTCAGAACAAGCAATTCCTACGTCGAAAAAAGTGAAGGGGAGGGTAAGGATCAAATCAAAACAGAGTTGGAGGGGGAAATAAAGCACTCCACCCCCGCGGTACCCACCTCTCCCTCAAGGCATCGAAAATGTTGGTTGACACTGCATGCTCCCTCTCCAAGGACACCTGGGCTCAGACATAAAAAGAGGGGCAGGCAGTCGGGTGAATTGAACCCCTCCACAGCCCGCTGCCTGGACCTGCGATTGGCCAGGAGCAGGAGCAGGCCCACAAGGAAATCCTCTGACCTGCCTGCTCCCCTCTGCACCGGGTGCCCGAAGATCAGGAGCTGAAGCGAACCAATTTTTATACTGGATAAGAGGAAAGTGCTGAGATAACAAGGTGTAGAGCTGGATGAACACAGCAGGCCAAGCAGCATCAGAGGAGCAGGAAGGCTTACGTTTTGGGCCTAGACCCTTCTTCAGAAAATGATTGGTTGCCAAATCTACTTTGAATACTGGAGAGTTGCCATGGAGAATGTAGCAATTATTGACTGTCAGTTTCAACTCAAGAAAATGAGTGACAGCCATTCACTAGTTCATTTCCTAAGGCAATATCTTGATCAGTCAGAGTCAACCCTCCTGGTTTAAAATCTTAGCAAAACCGTTAACAGCTGCACTCTTTCTGGTGATGTGTCAACCAATCAAATATCTGCACTCTCCTCTAAAACAGTATAAATGTTGACTTTCCCCTTTCTTGGTATTCTTACAAAATGTTCTGATGAGTGACAGAACAGAAGAAATAGGAACTGGAGTAGGCCATCTGGCCCCTTGAGCATCTTTGCCATTCAATAAGATCATGGTTGATCTTTTTGTGGACTCAGCTCCATTTACCCACCTGCTCACTATAACCCTTAATTACTTTATTCTTCCTTTACTATACAGCTGCAGCATAACCTCCATATTTTTAAACTCCATCCCTCTAGTAATGAAGGACAATATTCCATTTGTCTTCTTAATTACCTGCTGCATCTGTAAACCAACTTTTTCGAATACATGCACAAGGACACCCAGGTCCCTCTGCACAGCAGCATGCTGCAATTTTTCACCATTTAAATAATCCATTTTGCTATTATTCCTACAAAAATAGATGATCTTACATTTACTGACATTCTACTCCATCTGCCAGACCCTTGTCCATTCACTTAATGTATCTATATCCCTCTGCAGACTTTGTGTCTTCTGCACACTTTGCATTTGACTCTAAGATGAGTGGTAGAGCAAACTTTGACATGAGGCTTGGTCCCCAACTCCAAATCATGTATGTAAATTGTAAACAACTATGTTCCCAACACTGACTCCCAAGACACACCACTAGCCACTGATTGCCAACCAGAAAAACACTCATTTATCCCCAGTCTCTGCTTTCTGTTGATTCACCAGTCCACTATCCATGCTATTACATTCGTTGTAACACCATGCACCATTATCTTGTGCAGCAGCCTTTTGTACGGCTGCACGAAGGTAAAAAGCTTTGGAAGAAAAATGTCTCTTTTCAACAATATTCAAACAATTAAACAAAACACTGTTTTAATTGATTTTGGATGATTTTACATGGGTTGAGTCTTGAACTTTAAACCTTCCAGCATAATTCATTTGCCCAGGATGTCACTAGAATTTCTTAAAGAAACTTATTTTCTGCATAACTTGATATTCAGAGATGAGTTGCTCGCTGGACTTGTGACCACTGCCTTTTCAATACATTGGTCGTTAATTAAATGCCCAGGAGAAATCCCAGCTCTGCTGCAGCTGATATGAGCTAACAGCAGCTTATAAAGTCAGCAGACATGGGACCTGACTGAACTATATGACTCAGTCACTCCTGATCCAGATGACTCAAATCACTCAGTGAGGAAGCTGAAGAATCATATGTTTTTTTTGTCTGGTAGCACAGGAGTTCAGTGCATATGTCAATGGAGGTACGTCTGTAGGGAACTGAGGCAGCAGGTCCTCAAAGTTGCAGCAGCTTCCTAGTTGGGCTAACGAAAGTCCAAGCAGGAACATGCCACTGTCACTGGACAGACCAGGAATTCACTCTAGCAGTTGCTTGACTCCTACCCAAGGAACAATGGCTTCCATCCAGCTCCTGTGATCAGAAAGGCCCAGAGGGAGTACTTGCTACAAAACAACATCTTCCTTGCGAGTAATGTTAGGTCAGAAATTCTTGTTTCTAAGGAATACTCTCAGTTGTTTTCATTACGGGAAATAATGTCTCTGTGCTAAAAGGGCCGCCTACGTTCTTCCTGAACAGGAAATGACAGCATCAGGCAAAATAGTTCCTTCAAGATAAGATTTTCCACTGATTTATTTTAAAGAAACAGTTATTTCTTTGGCCCACGTTATTCAATGCTTTTCAATTATTTTTCCAGTGGCGCAATCGTTTCTAACATGAAATCTAAGTTAATTCATGGGTAAGATATATATTTTTAAATCAACCTGCTCAAATATCT
This sequence comes from Ginglymostoma cirratum, assembly GCA_024137785.1. Lineage (NCBI taxonomy): Eukaryota > Metazoa > Chordata > Chondrichthyes > Orectolobiformes > Ginglymostomatidae > Ginglymostoma > Ginglymostoma cirratum. Next base: position 10,365,862 of record JAHRHZ010000086.1, on the reverse strand, counting down.
TATGAGCTTTTGTATGATGTGGGGAGGTGATGGTCCAGTGGTAATATCACTGATCATTAATCCATAGATACAAATAATGCTCCAGGGACCTGGGTTCAAATCCCATGAAGGCAGATAATGGAATTTGAATTCAATTTCTTTTAAAATATTGAAATCAAAAATCTCATGAAGATCATGAAGGCAGTGTTGTGGGAAAAACCCATCATGATCTTTAGGGAAGGAAATCTGCCATCCTTACCTGGTCTGGCCTACATGTGACTCCAGACCACAGCAGTTGACTGTTAACTACCCTCTAGCCAATTGGGGATGGACAATAAATGCTGGGATAGACAATGATGCCCTCATCCTGTAAATGAATTGGAAAAAAAGCAAGCACTCAGATCAAGTGAGATTTGAACTAGACCTCCTGTTCTAAAGGTAGGGACATTACCACCACACCACAGGAGGCCCCACATAGTTTTCTTCTTAGCTTGGCTCAATTGGTCACCTTGTAGTCTTGAACGTGCAGGTACAGCTTCTCTTCCAGAAGCTCAGCCTGTGACCTACATGACAGGGCACCCCCAAGGAATGACATAAAATCCAGTTGTTTGGACAAACCGTTAAATTGAGGTGTTATCTGCTTGCACAAACTGGCGAACAGAAGACCTCAATACATTCTTGGAAGTGAGATACAAAGATCAGTAGGAAAGCAAGTTGTGACAAGGACAGATTTTTAATCCACAAGGGAGTCAGAGATTACAGGGTAGCAGGAAAGTCGACGTTTTTGGTCTAGAGCTTTCCTCAAGACTGGAGAGGGGGAAGGAGGCTCAGAAATAAATAGAGGTAGGTGGGATGGTGATAGGTGGATGCAGGTAGGGGTTTGTGGAGATTGGTCAGTGGGAAGGGTAGAGCGAATAGGTGAGAAGGAAGATGGACAAGTTTGTATCAGGTAGAGGAGGCAGGGATGAGAGGGAGGCCCGGACAGAGAATGAAGCTGTGGGTAGGGAGATTTTGAAGCTGGTGAACTCTATGTTGAGGCCATTGGGCTGTAAGCTCCTGAGGCAGAATATAAGGTGTTGAACTCCACCACACCTGGTACCTTACCCTGTAACTGCAGGAAATGCTACACCTGCCCCCACACCTCCCCCTCACCTCTGTCGTAGGCCCCAAACAATCATTCTGTATCTGGCAGAGATTCACCTGTATGTCTTCTAACCTGGTCTATTGCATCCGTTGTTCCCGATATGGTTTCCTGTAATCAGAGGGATCAAGCACAGACTCGGTTACCGATTTGCGGAGCAACTGCGCTCTGTACGCTCCAATCAACACCACCTTCCGGTTGCCAGCTGTTTCAACTACCCCTCCCACTTGCTTGGTGACATGTCCATCCTGAGCCGCCTCCAATGTCACAACGAGGTCACACGTAAACTGGAAGAACAATACCTTATATTCTGCCTCAGGAGCTTACAGCCCAATGGCCCCATCATAGAGTTCACCAGCCTCCTTGACCTGATACAACCTGCCTATCTTCCTTCCCACTGACCAATCTCCACAACCCCTTACCTGCATCCACCACTCACCATCCCACCTATCTTTCCCCAGCCCCAACCCCTGCCTCTATTTATTTCTGAGATCCCTTCCCCGCTCCAGTCTTGATGAAGAGTCCAGCCTGCTCCTTTGATGCTGTCTGGCCTGCTGTGCTCCTCCAGCTCCACATTTTATTGACTCTGGCTGCCAGCATCTTCAGTCCTTACTATCTCCGAGGTTACAGGGGTAAGACAGGAAAGTAGAATTCAAGCTGTCTCAGGTCAACCTTATTCAATAGTGAAGTAGTTTATTATAGTCTTATAGTCTTCCAATGCAAAGAGATGTAGTTAGGTTAATTGAATGGGCAAAAAAGTCACATGGAGAATGATGTGGGAAAATGTGTGGTTGACCTCTTTGGCAGGAAGATTTATTTAAATCGTGAATCACTGCAGAATGCCATGGTGCAGCAGGATCTGGGTTTCCATGTACATGAATTATAAAGGGTTAGTGTACAGATAATAGTGATTCAGAAAGCAAGTGGAATGTTGGTCTCTATTGTGAGGGGATTGGAGTATAGTAGAAGTGAAGTCTTGCTACGACAGTACAGGGCATTGGTGGGACTGCATCTGGAGTAGTGTGTAAAATTTTGATCTTTTTTCTTAAGGGGATATATGTTCACTAGAGGCAGTTCAGAGAACGCTTACCAGGTCTCAGCCAGCAATGAGATGAAGAAGTGGCTTTGCTGCTTGCTTTTAACTGATCAAAAGTATACTAATGTTACCAGGACACCACAAAGAGATATCCTCCATTGCAGTTGGCTAACTTGGCCAGCTGGTTTGTAATGCAGTGGGAACCCAACAGTGTGGGTTCAGTTCCCACCATCAGCTGAGGTTACCATGAAAGATTCTCCTTCTCAACCTCTCCCCTCGTCTAAGGCATGGTGAACTTCAGATTAAATTCCTCACCTGTCGATTCTTTCTCTAATCAGGATTGGTGACTTTACCTGTCACCCTCCAGTGGCTGGTAGTGTAGGACCTTCATTTAATATCAGCTCTGAAATAAAATGTTCACCACTTTGCACTACACTGAAATATAGGTTGAGAAGCGGGCCTGCAGAGAGTGCGTTAGATTTGCTTTCTTCTGACTTGGAATGTACGGTATTGACTGATTGGATAGGGCAGGAGTGGAGGTAGTGAGGGGTAGAGGGAACAGGATTGTGAAATACCTGTGTTTGTATATTGAGGACCAAACAGCTGATTGTATCAGCAGGCGTTGACTAAAGTAATATTCAAAGATTGTTGCCAGGGAAACACCCCAGTCTTGATCTCGGCTCATTAAATGTAGAATTCCATTTTTGCCTTCAAAGGAAATGAGATTTCATTGTATGAAATTGAATGAATGGTCATAAAACACCATCTTTCATTGCCATTACCTGATGACGCAGTAGCCTAACTTTCGCGCCTGTACTTCCAATTTCTTTTGTAGTCAAGAGATGCCAGCTTTCGAAATTATACTTATTTTCCACATAAAGCTGTTTTCCACCATCTCCAGCTTTAGAAAAGCACTTGTGTTTCTTCAGAGTAATGTGATCCTTCTCCGACCAGCCGCCAAACAGATGCTGAAGTTTGGAACCTCACCAGCGGGACCAAGAAACTCTTTAGTCTTTCGGGGAAGGAGGGGTTGCTCTGAGAGCTCCAGTGATGTTTTGCCAATGGAATCAATCATCCACACTCACCCCCTGTACCCACCCAACAGCACACCATACCATGGAGCCCCCACCTCTGTTGACATACACAGCTTTGCTCGGGCAGACACACCAACATCGGAAACCACTGCCAGGATGAAACAGCCGACGGTTCACTTGTTAGGACACACATCCTGAAACGTGACGTTTTTTCTATGGAGTACCTCGAAGCAAGTGCCTCATTTATTTCTGAACGAGGGTCTCGACCCGAAACGTCAACTTTCCTGCTCCTCTGATGCTGCCTGGCCCGCTGTGCTCCTCCAGCTGCACACTGTGTTATCTATGCCTCAAGTACAGAGCCTTGATGGGATTTCGATCTGCTGCTGTATGTTTTCGCCTTGTTATTTCCACTGATCAAAGATACACAGGATCATTTTTCTGCATCTGTTTGAGGCAGAGTTAGGGCCACTTCCACTGACCTACGAGAGGTCATTTTATAGAGTGTCTGTGCCTTTTAAAAAAATAAATCCCAATTAACATGTTCAGAGACGTCACTCACCTCTGCAGCAAGTGGGATTTGAAGCTGGGTCTCCTAGCTCAGAGATAAGAACACTGTTGCTGCACTACAAGAAGCCCTTTGCAGCTTGGTTGTTCACTGCTTTAAAAGAAATAGGTCATGAGGCAATGAGACTGATTGATTGGATTAGGTCAGCATGGACTTGATGGGCCAAATGGCCTCCAACAGCACCGTATAAATCAATAAACAACTAAATATGCATGTGCCCAGCCACCTCTGTCAGGCTGTGTGTACACACTTGTGGATGTAAGGATGTTTGGGTGTAGTAATTATGTTCTGCATGGTGTCTGGTCTTACCAATGAAGATTGCATTGTTTTTTTTCCCTCCATAGAATCCCTACAGTGTGGTAACAGGCCTTTCAGCCCAACAAGTCCACACTGACCCTCAGAGCATCACACCCAGATCCATCCCCCCTAATCTACACATCCCTGAACACCATGGACAATTTAACTTGACCAATCCACCTAGCCTGCACATTTTCGGACTGTGGGAAGAAACCGGAACACACGGACATGGGGAGAATGTGCAAACTCCACACAGACAGACGCCCGAGGGTGGAATCAAACCCAGGTCCCTGGTGCTGTGAGGCAGCAGTACTAGCCACCATGCCACCCTGCAGAAGTCAATGGAGAAAGTACCATGGGCTGGTCCAATGTGCCACAGGCAATTAATGTCTTCCAGACAGGAGAGGGGAAAATAATTGGTCAAGTGAATGGATAGGTTTGGGGCAATTAAAAACCTTGCAATTAGATAATAAGTAAGCTAGACCGAATGCTGGAACAAATGAGCTTGACAAGCAAGAAAAAGGCATTTGTCATGAATAAAGGACACCCTTCTGTTTTGAACCATTTTTAAAAATATATTGTAGGTGCTGTTCATTACACCATCTTCCTCAGCCATGTGCTCCTAGCTCACACCCTATCTCAACACATCCTGTGTCAACCAGCAAGCTGACTGTGTCTGTCACAAAAAATGGAATGGGTCCATCGTAACACATGGAATGGACTATGTCTACATTGCAGTATTAATATCAGTTCTGAATAAGCTAGTAGATAACCACAAGAGAGAAAGGAGTACAAGGTTATCCTGAGAGGCTTAGAGGTTACACCAGTTCATAGGGCTGCTCTCCCATTATAGAGAGAGAGAGAGAGAGAGAGAGCGAGGACTACTGGTGGTTTAACCCAAGGGTGACCGTACCTCAGGCGAGGGGAGAGGTTAAGGAAGAGAGTCATTTATGGGAACCTCAGTTGGTGCAGGAATTGAACCCGCGCTGTTGGGATTACTCCATTGCAAAAGACCCATCCAAGCTTAGGTGAAGAAGTGTGGGAGAAGGCTTGTGTTGAGAGTAACTGTGGGTTTTGAGCTGTTGTGCTGAATGACCAGATTCTGTGCTGGAAATTCCACCTAATGAATACAGTGGGCATTGCATTTATAAATGAATAATCAACTGTTCTCATTAAATAAAACTGTTGTATTGGCCAAATTGAAATTGCCTGGGTGACACGTGGCTCCATAGTTAGCACTGCTACTTCACAGTGCAAAGGACCTGGGCTTGATTCCAGCCTAAGGCGACTGTCAGTGTGAAGTTTGCACATTCTCCCCGTGTCTGTATCGGTTTCTTCCAAAGATGTGCAGGTTAGGTGGATTGGCCATGCTAAATTGCCTCATGGTGTTCAGAAATATGCAGGCAAGGTGGATTAACTATGGTAAATGTGGGGTTACAGAGATAGGGTGGGATGCTGTTCAGAGGGTCAGTTCAGACTTGATGGGCTGAATGGCCTCTATCTACAGTGTAGGATTGCACTGGGGAGGCAGTGGCCTAGTGGTATTATTGCTGTACTGTTAATCCTGAGACCCAGATAATGTTCCGCCATGGCAAATGGTGGAATTTGAATTCAATAAAATATTGGAATTAAGAATCTAATGATGACCTTGAATCCATTGTTGATAGCCAGGAAAAACCTATCTGGTTCACTAATGTTCTTTAGGGAAGGAAACTGCTATCCTTAGTGGTCTTGCTTACATGTGACTTCAGGCCCACAGCAATGTTGTTGACTGTAACAATTACGAACGGGCAATACATGCTGCTTGGTCAGCAAAGCCCTCATCCTGTGAATGAATTTTTTAAAACAGTACTGTCATAGGGATTTACAGGGTTGCAGGGTAAGATCAGAGGAGAGGAATGGATTCGGAGAAGGAAGGAAGAGAGGAATGAAGAATAAAATATATATAGAAGAATTGGATCAGAATGTAAAGATTTACATTTAACAACTTTCACATCCTTAGGGTATTGCAAAGTGCACCTTAGAAGTGTAACTAATGTTGTAATTGAAATCACTTTGGTGATGTTCAATGAGGGATAGATATTTGCTTGTACTCTGGGAAGATCTCTTTCTTCGAAATAATGCCACGCAATTGTTTACATCCACTTGAGAGCATGATAATGATTCCGTCTCAATGACACAACTAACACCGATGCCAGGACAGCACTCCCTCGCTTTATTCTTGTGCTCTGTTCTCTGGAGTGTGAATTGAACCTCGGGTGAACGTCTGTCTGACTTTTAGTTCGGGGAGGGAAGGCAGTTATTTAAAGAGGCAATTCTCCTTTGCTTGGCTAGTTACTGCCTTAAAGGAAAAATGGATAACACACAACTATTTTTTAATCCAAAAGAAAATCAAATGTTTGCTTTTCAGCATTAAGTGTTGTTCATGGGAATGCACAAAGGAAGTCTATTTCAAAATCACTGCTTTCCACTGAAACCTAAGTAGCCATCAACTGCAATGGATAGAATTCTCACATCCTTCGTTCACCAAATTTTATATTTCACACTCATACCACAGACCTTTCCTTCAATCCAACCCTACCCTTATTCAACTTGATTTGCTGATACAGCATTTTCTAAACACAGACTTACAAGCATAAGAACAAGAAGAAAAATGTATGCAATGTAAGGAGGAATCAATACTCGGTAACTGTGTGGAAATTATTTTGGGAGCGCAGATACAATTTAGAATTTGTGACAGATGAGAGGACTTTGTACAAACTAGATACCGTGGGTGAGATAAGTGCACAGCCAGCACAGACCTACACAAAAAGGCAGAAATGCTGTTCTTTTGGAAAGCCACAGATTCTAATTTATGTGTGAATTTGTCACATGCTAAGTTCTTTTCTTCAACCAAGCATGCATTGGAGCGCCAATGGAATCCACCGCGCCAATGGAATCCACCACACCAGCGGGTGAATGGTGAAATTTGGATTAAATTCCTTTGAAGGGTCTCAAATTCTACTTTATCAACCTGATTCTTTACCACTGCCCCCTGGGGTTTTACTGGATTTTCAGAGAATTAAATCTTTCCACCAATATGGATTGGATTCCAGTGTACCTTTGACTCCTTTGACTCCTTTGCCTGAGAACAAGTGTGTGAGGAAGTAGCTCTGCATAATGCTACATAAACTCATCTTCAAGGGAATGTCAGGAAACAATTCTTTGCACAAAGGGTAGTGGAAATCTGGAGTTCTGCTGGTACAGTGCCAATGTCACTAGGTTCATAGTTACACGTTCATATTCTGAGGACATGGATTCAATTCTCCTTTTTGGTAGGGGAAAGAGCTGATCTCAGCAATGGTGACTATCATCCGATTGTTTATTTCTTTAAAAAGAAACCCATCTGGTTCACTAATGTCTTTTAGGGAAGGATAGCTGCCATTCTGTAGCCATTCTGGCCTACATGTAACACCAGACCTACATCGAAGCAGTTTTCTCCTACCATCAGGATAGGCAATTGATACTAGTCTAGTTAGTGACACCCCAGTCCCATGAAAGAATTAAATTGGCACTACCTGACATTAACTGATGTCGTCTACAGCCTAATTGAACAGTCCCATTTGAAGTGGGCAATAGGCTCCATTATCTGAAACTAATGGGAGTGAATAAGGGCTTTCCCCATGCGAACAAAAATAAATGTACAAATCATTCATAGATATTCATTGAAGAAAGTGCTGGACAGGAGAAGTGGTATCAAAAACATAATGACATTAAAACAGTGCTGCTTGTAAACTGCTCCAAACTGACTTTGCCTTTCTCTGTGACTAATTCAACAAAACTAGCTTTGGTGTCTGAATAAAAACCGAAACAACTGCGGATGCTGTAAATCAGGAACAAAAACAAAGTTGCTGGAAAAGCTCAGCAGGTCTGGCAGCATCTGTGAAGGAAAAAAACAGAATTAAC
>JAHRHZ010000086.1:10346328-10357465 GCA_024137785.1 Ginglymostoma cirratum | reverse complement strand
AGCTTTGGTGTCTGCCTTTTTGTTGATGTCATTAGTTTTAACAAAATTCAACCTTTTCTCTTTCTGATCTCCCAGTCGACTTTTCTTCCACTGGACCACATGCTATTCCCTCTGAGCAAGGGAGATCAGCCTGACTGATACCAGGCTGTTTGCAAACGCTCCCTGTAACCAATCGAGAGTGACTCAACCTGTTCAGATCGCCCAAAAGGAAAAACAGTCATACCTTTCAAGCCGTCTGGAACATGAGCACAAACGGAAACCATTCAGCCCCTCGCGTGTGTTCTGTTGGACTGCACTTTTTAATTCAACAGTGACTGGTCTTTACCTTAATGCCATCCACTCACCTAGGTTCTGTGTCCCTTACCTCCTTTGCTCTAACACTGACTTACCAGTTTGAGTTCCCAATTCTCAATTGACTGCTGTCTCAGAGAGAGAGAGGGGGAGAGAGAGACACTTACAACTAGGGGTGGTTTAACCTGAGGGGAACCACAGATCTATGATAGCAGAGAGATTGAGAAGGAGGGACCTTCACGGTAACCTCAGCTGCCACAAGATGATGTTACAATGCTACTGTCTCCCCTTAAGACCATATTCCTCATTAGATGTAAAGTGCTGTAAGATATCCTGAGATTGTAACAGGGCCTATTGGAATGTAGGCTTGTGCATCTTCCTTCAAACTTAACCATGATGGGTGGGGAGTTCGACTGATATTGAGGAAGAAATCACTTGAAGCATCTTGCACTGTGGAACAAAACAATCTTTAATAAAGTGGTATTATTACTGACTGTTAATGCATGCACCCAGGTAATGTTACGGGAACTTGGGTTTGAATCCTGCTACAGCAGATGGTGGGATGTGAATTTAATAGAAATTGGAATTAACAGCCTAATGATAACCATGAATGAATTGTCAATTCTTGGGGAAAAAAACCCATCTGGTTCGCTAATGCCCTTTAGAAAGGAAATTGCCATCCTGACCTGGTCTGGCTTACACATGGCTCCAGACCCACAGCAATGTGATTGATCCTTAACTGCCCGCTGGGAAGCCAGTGACGCCCACATCTTGTGAAATGCAGAAATGTCAAAGTACCTGTACAGAAGGCCTCAAATTTTAGCTGGGTGAAGGCATAATTAAAATCCCCCAGAAAGTTGAGACTGTAATCAAACTGCAGCATTTAAGGAGGTGGGGTTGGAAGTGGATAGGAAGATGCAAAAGTAAGAAAATGGACAGAGTAAAGACAATAAAGATATCCCAGGGAGAAGTGTCTGTCTCCTGTTGGCATTATGGGGTTGGGGTTGGGGTTGAAACGGGGTGGGGGTTGCCTGTAAAGGGAAAGCATGTGATTGTTCAACTCTCGTGAGCATTGCAAGCAACACTTGAGCCTTCTGCCACCATCTTTAATATTGCCAAGCACGGTTGCTATAACAGCAGCTAGGAACCGATGCACTGCTGTGACTAATAGGCCTGCACAGAAGGGTGGGGGGAAGATAGAGAGAGAGAGAGAAAATACAAGGTCTCTTAGCATCACTCCTCCCCTGGCAATTTTCCCAACTAGCCCCATCCCATCCCAAGCCCCTTCCCAATCTTCCTTCTGAAAAGTGAGTGCGTTCTACTGCTGTTAATTAAAAATTCGGAGGCCGTTTCCCCGGTCTCGACTCGGCTTCTCTCTCCATGAAGAGCTTAACGTCGCCTGCCCAACGAACGTCAGAGCGCTGAGTGCCAGTGTAACTGGGGAGAGAGGGAGGGGAACTATGTGCCGGCCGCTGCTTGTAGAATCGCATCGTTCTCGAAATGTTAACTCTGTCTGTCAGTCTGTCTCTCCTCAGATGCTGTCAGACATGCTGAGTCTCTACAGTACTGTTTTTATTTCAGATCTACAACATTTGATGACTGATTTTTTTCTTGCAAAAATATACTTTATTCATAAAATATCTTTATATACATACACTTACTGAAGCATTTCTGTACAGTGTTTGTGCATGACTAGCCAACAAAATTGGAAGTGTAGCATTCCTGCAATTGTTAAAAATAAACCAAATCCATTCCTTACTTATATAGGACAATATTTACATACATTTGAGATACCCAGTGGGCCTGATAACTGCACTGACTTCCATTGTACTTTGGCAGAAAGACCTTAAATTGTGGCTTTTTAAAATTCATTCACAGGATGTGGCCGTCACTGGTTGGGCCTGCATTTATGGCCCATTCCTAATTACCCAGAGGGCAGCTAAGAGTCAATCACATTGCTGTGGGTCTAGACAGAGGTAGACCAGACCAGATAAAGATGGCAGATTTCCTTCCCTGAAGGGTATTAGTGAACCACATGGGGTTTTTCCCCAATAATCAGCAATAGTTTCATGGTCATTGTTAAACTCTTAATTCCAGACTTTTATTTGAATTCAAATTCCACCATCTGCCATTGGCAGGATTTCAACCTGACTCCCCATTACCAGGGTTGCTGAATTAATAGTCTAGTGATAATTCAGCTAGGCCGTCGCCTCCCCGTTATCTGCACCGTCTGCAGCCTGATACTCTCCTTAGCCCCATCCTTCCCCTAGTTCAGTCTGCAAGCTCCTATTTCGATCTATACTTTGAAAGCATGACCATCTTTGGGTTGTGTTACAGAAACTGTTGGACAGCACAGTGCAGGGGGAGGCTGTTAGGCCCATTGGGCCCATGCTAGCTCTCCTGAAGCTGTTGAATAATCTTTCTCCTCCTCTTTCCTGCAAATGGACAATTTGAAGAGAGGTCCTCCCAATCCACTTTGTAAGACAATGAATGGACCTGTACTGTTTACCTGCTTGATAGACCAACCCTGATCTTGATATAGAGCGAGGGAGATCTTTTCTCAAAGGCAGGAATCCAAATGGGGTTGTGATGTTTTGAAGATGGATTATTAAATGGAAGTAAAACAAAACCTTTAACAAGATAGAAGTGAGAGATAAGAAATTCCTTCGGATTATTGCAATTTGCCATGAAGTGTGCGGCAGTAAATCAGGTGGCTTATTAGCAGGAAACGTTTAAAAGTATTTGCAAATATTGAGCATAAATCTTGTGTGTGGCAGAGACCTAGCCACTTGAGAGAAATATGCAGGGTGGCAAATAGCTTTCGAGATGGGATTTGGTATTTGGAGACTTTAGGACGATGTAGAATTGCAAATAGGTCCGGCTGAGTGGAATGGCTTACTGTGTGGGAGTAAATAGGAAGTAATTTGGTTCAATGGAATCCTATGCCATAGGAGTTAATGGGAAGTGGCTTGCACCATTGGAATTCTGTACCCTGAGAGTGAATGAGAAGTAGGCAGTATGAATATGAATAAAGTATATTTTTGCAAGAAAAAAAATCAGTCATCAAATGCTGTAGATCTGAAATAAAAACGGTACTGGAGAGACTGAGCATGTCTGGCAGCATCTGAGGAGAGACAGAGAGAGAGATAGACAGACACAAAGTTAACATTTCGAGAACGATACGATTCTACAATTTGTACGGGAATGTACCGGAGGTGAATGAGACGTCGATAGATATTTTAGAACTCTGTACCAAGGGCTTGAACGAAAAGTGGGTAGATCTCTTGGAATTTGGTACTGTGGGATTGAATGGGAAGTGGGGGGGGTGTTTTGGAATTCTGTACCCCGGGAGTTAATGGAAGTGAACAGTTGCGTACGAACTAGGAATGAATACAAGATAAATATGATGACACTGAAAAAAAATAAATTTGCACTGCTGAAGTTCTAAGATATTTAGTCAAAGATCTTTTATTTTGGAGATTTGTATGGCATGTGATATATTAAAAGTTCAGTGTTTAACACGGTCATTAAATATGTTTACAACAATAATATTGTTCATGTTTTTCTTGTTCATTACACTATTTTGGCAGATGTTGACAGTCTCAAATTTTCTGAGACTCAGTCCAAACATTGTTCACCCAAACATACTGGGGAATTTTCTTCAGAAAGGAGAAACTTGAGGGAGTCTACCTTGTAGAGGAGGTCTTTCTGGATTGTGAAGGGGTTGACAGAGGTAGCGATGATATTCTCACCTTGTAAGGTCAGCCCAAACTTAAAGGCCAGCATCACACAGTAATCCCAAATAAATCCAGTAGAGATTTCCAGAGAAGCTTCTTTACACCGAAAGAGTGGTTACAATGTGAAGCTCATCGTCACAAGGAGTAGTTAGGGTGAGCTAGAATAGTATAGCAGACTCCCTTTATTTACAAAGACTGCACCACTAACAAAGAATTTGCAAATGGCGAGCATACTTTATAATGGGAGTATATTGAGTAGGTTCTAACTATTCCAAACATTTGATATATCACAATATACGGTAAAAATAAAGGTAAAGTCACCGTAGTCTCAAAGGACCATAGGACTGCTCTCTCCTTAGAGACATGACTGGTGCTGATTTTAACTTGAGGGTCACCACGTCTCAGGCAAAGAAGAGAGATTGAAAAGGAGAGTCTTTCATCATAACCTTAGCAGGTGCAGTGGAAAATAAAAGACAATAAAAAGTGTTTCTAATACAGTTAAAGATTTCCTTCTGGAAAAATTCTTCATTAAAATGGGAAATAGATCGCATTTGTCACACTCACCTTCCTTATAGGGATCCTAGTAGAATACACTGATTGCATTAATAATCAGCATCCACGGACATACACTATAGTAAGCATTAGTTTTCAAAATACATACTCAGTAATCCCAGATATACAGTACATTATGTCATGAGCACCTTCTGTACATTAACATTTTTGGCCAATAATTTAGGTGCTTTTTCACCTTTTGCTAAAAATTGTGGATGAGCTAACAGTGAAGAGGCAATAGATGAAATGGTATACCGAAAGACTTTGTGTCGATAAATGAATCCACAAATGGTGAAGACAGTGATAGCAGGGTTGCAATTGCACTGTAAGGAAAAACAGATGAACTAATGGTTTGCTTCATTAGTAATTGTGGGATCTTGTTGTGCACAGCTTGGCTGTTGCTTTTCCCCACAATATGAAAATGTGACAGGAATCCAAGCGTGATATATTGGCACTTTGGGATATCTACAAAATGTGAATGATGACAGTCAGTATCATATCCTCTGCCCATCATGGAGGCAAAAGTTTTTGCCATGGGAATGTCGTCTGTTTAATCCTGACTTGAAATCATTCTCTTCTACCACTCTTTCTAGCACATTTGGCACCAAAACAAAAAATGTAGGTTTTTTTCTTTCAGATAGCTTTGGTGATTTACTCCCGCTTGTGGTCCAATGGTAGTGTCCCTACCCCTGGACTGGGAGGCTTGGGTTCAAGTCCCACCTGGTCCAGAGGTGTGTAGTGACATCTCTGAACAGGTTGATTAGGAAAATGGGTTACTAAAAAAGAAATATGTCAATAACTTGGTAACAGCATTAAGCCCTCTCTGCTCAGTTGTGGCACAGTTCCAGTCAGAGTAAACCTCTCTGCTAGCTGCCTTAACAACCTGTAGGATGCCTTCTAACTGCCCCACAATGACATCTCTTTCCTCCCAAAATGTACTTCATTCCAAAAACAGCTATATAGAACATAAGTTTAAATGTAAAATTACATGAAGTTCAATATTTTTCAAATGAAGTTTATGGCACCCTGAGTTGCTTTACCACACTTAAAATGGTAGGTTATATTTATGACATACATTTCATGTCAAATATGCAACCTGAGATTTTACCATAAGACCGTGAAACGTAGGAGTAGAATCAGGCCATTCAGCCCTTCAACTCTGCTCCACCATTCAATCATAACCGATATGTTTCTCAACCCCATTCTCCTGTATTCTCTCCATAACCCTTGATCCCTTCATTAATCAAGAATCTATCTCTTTGTTTTTGAAACACACTCAATGACTTGGCCTCCACAGACCTCTGTGGCCATGAGTTCCTCAGAGTTGCCACCCTCTGACTGAAGAAATTCCTCCTTGCCTCAGTCATAATGTCACTTAGTCACTCTGAAACTGTGCCCTTGGGTCCGAGTCTCTCCTACTAATGGAAATATCCTCTCCATATCCACTGTATCCAAGCCTCTCAGTACCCTGTAAAGTTTCCATCAGATCCCTCCCTCATCCTTCTAAACTCATCAAGCACAAACCCAGAGTCCTCAACCACTCCTCCTATGAGAAGCCGTTCATTCCCAGGATCATTTTTGTGAACCTCCTCTGACATCAGCACATCCATCCTCAGAAATATATCCTTTACATTGAGTTGACAGTCCTGAAGTTGCAGTCGATATTTCTCTTGCTGGGAGCATCCTGTAGGGTGCCGAGCCCACTGTTACAGAGCTGCTTAGGGTAAACCCCAACAAAACTCACATACCCCTCTCACCACACCTGCTTTGTAAAGTCGTCATGCTGATGTTTTCTGCTGTGTGTCAACAATGTGCCTCTAAATGATATTCTGTCATTTTAATTCTCTACATTGGATACTGAGGACCTCTCACTGCCTCAGCTCAGACTAGTCTTTTTTTCTAGTAAGGTGTCATATAAAAGAGTCTGGGCAAGATGACGAGCCCATTCATTGAAGTGAAGAAAAACAGTCTACTTTTCCATTTCACCATCCAATTTTCAGGATACAAACTATGAGCCATGACAGATATCTCTCTGACAAACTGTCATTAAATGTAATTGCTTTTGTAACCCGTTGGGATGCTAGCACCACTTGTTCTGGCAATCATTGATCTAATGTGGAGGACGAAATCGAGATTCCACGAGAATTGGAGGGGAGAGAAGATTGCAGGAAGGAGAAGGGCTGAAAGAGGTTACAGAATAGGGAGGCTTAGAAGGAAGTAATCGAGCTTGAGAATGTTAAAATCTAGGCATTGTGCACTAGGAATGTAGGTCAACATGCACAGAAAATGATGGACAAAGGAGAGCTGCCTGGTTTAACTTTAAACAAAGATCGCCAGTTAACTGTCACATCATCTAAATAGTGCATTCTGTGAGGTCACACCTCCATCAATCAAATCCCCTTACAAACCAATCAGCACTCTCTTCTCATGCAGCATAAATGTTGGTTTCCCTTTACAATAGTATTTATTGCGTATACCCTGATAAGGCAACACAAAGGTCTTTGATAAGATGCATCTTTGATATATATTTTTTACTGATACTAAGTGAGAACTTGTTAAGATCAGGAAGCTGGTAGACAATGACCATAGGCCAGGTGCAAGGGCCAGCCTCCTAACATCCTCTCTCTGTGGAACTGGAGCCAGCGAACTGATTTGAATATTTGAAGGTAACATTCCCCGATGATTCTAGGCAAGCAGGTTTCCAAAAATTTGTTTGTTGTTGGATGCAGTCACTGTCCTTATTTGAAAACTAGACTGGGGATATGGAGCAATGCAGGTGTTGTCCCTCTGGGTATCAGGAAACATTTGTCAGAGCCAACTGGCTTCAGGCAGGGCAGATGTGCAACTAAATAACAATATACAGTAGAGCTGAAGCCTTGCACAGCCTCATGCACTGAGCTTTGCATGTGGCACTGCACTGTCCAGTATTACCTAACATCCATTCTGCTGCCCATTCATTGCAGCATTTAAACAGAGGCGTTTTGTTTTGAGTTCTTAAATTCTTTAAAAGGAAGGAAGAGATTTAAGTTTGAATCATGCCTTCTCATGTTCCTCAAAAATGTTTGCAGTTTCTTCAAGTATAGATAGGAATGCAGTTAAGAGGAAGATGAGGCCATTCAGCCTCTTGAATAAGTACCATGCATCATATTGATCATGGACCTGACTCTAGTTAACTTGATTTGCCCAGATTGGTTCCATAACCATTTGTCTCCAAAATCTATCAGTGCTTACTTGGTAAATTTCAGTTGATCTCCTGCCTCTATCTTTAAAGCTTTTGTGGGGAGAGAATTCTGGAATTCCACTCCTCACTGAGGTCATAGATCCCAATTGTGGATTTCCCCATTATTGGAAACAAGTTCTGTCTGTCTGCTCAATCAAATCTTTTAATCTGCTTTAAACACCTCAATTGTGTCGTATTGCAATCTGGTAGACATAATGGAATGAATTGACCATTGCTGCACACAATATAGTCAAGTGTCAGCTATAGATGCATTTCTGACCATGACAAACAGTGGGAGGTGAATGGTTAAGTAACCACTGGAGGGTGGAATGTTTACCAGAACATCCCTGCCCCCCAACTAAAGCCACTTCATTCTTTAGGATCCTTCTGGACTACCAATTTAGTGAGCTACTGAGTCAGGTTTTTGAGTGTATGTGTGTGTGTGTTTCAGTGCACCTGCATGATTGCAAGTATGTAACTGTGTGTTTGTGTGATTTTCTGTGTGTGTGTATATTTATGAGTGTGTGTGTGCTTGTCTGTATGTGTTATTGTGGTTGTCTGCGTGACTGTGTATCCATGAGTGCGTGTACCTCTGACAATGTATGTCTGTGTGTGTTGTTTCTGTGTGTATGAGTGTTTATGAGTGTAAAGTGTGTGAGATTTAGTCATTGACATAAGAAAAATGTTTTATGTACTATGTACTACTCTGACCAAAAACAGGCTGATCACAACATTTTTTAACTTTACAAAGCAATAGTTGATATAGCACCTTTAGCATCCTAAGGCATCCCAAGGCACTTTACAGGTGCATATTCAAAGTACACTTCTTTAACCAATGCCTGCTGGGAGGCAAGCAAATTAATCACAGGATAAAAGAGGTCAGGAATTTGCTTGATTTGTTTTTTTTTCACACTTCTCTGTTAGACAGATTAACACTGTATTGTATTTTGATGGGGTACCAAACCTCGATCTGGAATATGCTTAAATTGTTTTTCACGCCTCCCAGTCAGGGGAAGATCTCTTTAAACAACACAAAAGTTCATGTCAAGCTTGGAAATAATGCATGAGTTTTTGAGCTGCATCTTGTGTTTTTATAAAACAAGGCCGGATTTTTCAATTAAGCTGAATGAGCCAAGAGTGCTCTGTTTGTCCCATCCCTTGTTGTGGCTTGTCACTCATTGGGTCTTCTTGACCTTAACACAGCAACATCTAGACCTTTGATCTCGCCTTCAAGCCCTCCACTTTGAGATGTCCTTTCACATCCCAGCCTCTACATTTAGCTTGTTGCACTTTCAAGCAAACTGAATCTCTGCTTGGATGCACACTTCATTTTTGCCAAAATTCTGTATGTTTTCTGGTGTTGGATATGAGTCATGACTTTCCATTCCTCTCTCTTGACTTCTCCTCCTTTCCCCCACTTCTCCATTCCCAACCCATCCATTCGAGTCCTTTTTTAATTGTGCCTTTCCCTTTCACTTGGCTCTGTTTCCTTTCTGAACCTTTCAGACTTCGTCTGTGTCTCCTTCTTGAGCAAACCTCATCTACCATCTTCTTCTATGGATTGGTGTCACACTCTATTTTGGAACATTTGATGACTTTAAAAGTGCTATACAAATATACATTGTTCTGCATTGTTGCTCACTCGTTCTTAGAGTCAGCTGTAGCTCTCTTGCCTCTGAGTCAGAAAGTCATGGGTTCAACTCCCCGACAAAGAATCGAGTATGAAAGTTCTGGCTGATACTCCAGAGCAGCACTGAGGGTAAGCTGCACTGTCAGAAATGCCATATTAAGAGAAAAATATTCAATTTGGGACAAAAACAAAGTTGCTGGAAAAGCTCAGCAGGTCTGGCAGCATCTGTGGAGGAGAAAACAGAGTTAATGTTTTGGGTCCGGTGACCCTTCCTCAGAACAGCTCAATTTGGGACTGTGTTGACTCTCCCACTTCACAGAAAAGATTGCATAGCTCTACCTGGAAGAAGAGGAAGCCAGTTCTTCCCAGTGTCCTGACCAAAACTTATCCCTCACAGGAAGAGAAAAACGGATTTCCCATGGGAGCTTGCTGTGCCCAGATTGGCTACTGTCTTCCCTACATTGCAATAGGGACTGGTCTTCCAACAGTACCTTTAGCTGCAAAATGTTCCAGAACCATCTAGAGGTTGAAAAAGGCTGCTATATAAATGCAAAGTCTTTCTTTGCTGCTCTTGCAGAGTTTCTCAGCTACTTCCTTTCAGCTTTACCTCTTAAAATGCTTATCCTTTCATCACTACATTTCCTCTATGTTCTTGGTTCTTTTCCACTGTGATTTGCTGCACACCTCTTCAGCCCTCAACCATTCTGCGATGTTAACCTACATTGGGACATTGCGTAAATGTAAGTTTATTATTTACACCTTTGTTTGCTAAGGCCTACGTGAATTATATCTCCAGGCTTCATCAATTCATGTAGATAAGTTGGCTGGGAAGGGGTGGGGGGAGGGGAGGTAATTTGGGCTGGGGGATAAGAAATTAATGAACATGAGTTAAAGATTTGTTTTGTTTTACAAATCAAGATTTTTGTCCAAGTTTTGGTTTAGGAGTTCAGCCTCTGAATCTGCTAAATCTCTGGCTTGCTGGAACAAACTCAAACATTCTTCCCAGTTCCAACTGATACCAAGTGTTCCTCATTAAAATAACCCGACTGTTTTTTTAAGAGTTAGATAAATTAAAAAAGAGGTCACATGTTTAAACCAAAATGAGCAAGTTCTACTTGAAATGAATAGGCTTCCACTGCAACTCTTTCTCTCTGCTTTTTCTTTGGATTTTCTCACATTCCATTGCCTCCATTTCGCACCCCCCCACCACTCCCATCTCCAATCTTTCCTATCACCCACCCTTACTCTCCTCTCTCATTCCCTCAATTCCCCTTCTCCCCCCAACCTTTCCATTTCCCTCTCTTCTTCCACATCTGAGGAAGCGATTACGTTGCCCATGGTTTCGCACTTTGTCCCATTTTGAAAACCGTTCCAGTGAGGGACTCGGGTTGGGTTGCAGTGGTGGGGATAAAACCAATAAGGCCAGAGGAAGGGAAGGGAGGATCTTGGGTTAGGAGCTGTCCAATTCATTGGGGAATGGAGAAAAATGGGCAGCAGGGGATTAACTGCCCATTGCAGTTGTATCGGGCCAAAAACAAAGTTGCTAGAAAAGCTCAGAGATAAAAGGTACTGCAGATGCTGGAGAATCCGAGACAATAAGGTGTGGGGCTGGATGAACACAGCAGGCCAAGCAGCATCACAGGAGCAGGAAAGCTTGACGTTTCGGGCCTAGACCCTTTTTTCTGATGAAGGGTCTAGGCCCGAAAC
>JAHRHZ010000086.1:10322308-10345928 GCA_024137785.1 Ginglymostoma cirratum | reverse complement strand
GCCTAGACCCTTCATCAGAAAAAAGGGTCTAGGCCCGAAACGTCAAGCTTTCCTGCTCCTGTGATGCTGCTTGGCCTGCTGTGTTCATCCAGCCCCACACCTTGCTAGAAAAGCTCAGCAGGTCTGGCAGCATCTGTGAAGGAAAAAACAAAGTTAACATTTCGGGTCCGGTGACCCTTCCTCAGAGCTGGTGGTGGCTGGGAAAATGTCAGTTTATATGCAGAAAATAGGGAGGTGGGTGGGTAGGGAGTAAACAATAGGATAGAGCCCAAAGAGAGAGAAAGACAATTGGACAGACAAAGGAGTTACTAACGATCAGGCTGGGAGGGTGAATAGTTGTGAATGGGGACTGTTAGTGACTAACAACAGGGGGTGTGTAATGGCAGGCTATGTGGTAACAAAGCCTAGTGTGTGGGGTAGGGGGCTGGGACAGTTGTACAGGGCCTAGGTGAGACCACGCCTGGAATATTGTATGCGGTTTTGGTCTCCTTTTCTGAGGAAGGATGCTGTTGCTCTCAAGGGACTGCAGCGAAAGTTTACCAGGCTGATTTTGGGGATGGTGGGTCTAACATATGAGGAGAGATTGACTAGGTTGGGATTGTTTTTGCTGGAGTTCAGACGAATGAGGGGGTATCTCATAGAACCTTTTTAAGATTCCAGGTGTCATAAGGACCTTCAGGATTAAAACAAAGAAAATAAGTTGACATTACATTTTTTTCAGGTTTTCTATCCTTATTCTCCACCTTGACATTCTCAAAGGTGCTGGCTTTTGTTATGGGTCCTCTCCTCAGACATCAGCATCAGTCCCATAACTCATGCAGGAGGGTGTGAGGAGTGTAACCAACATTACAGTCAACTACCAAACACTGATTCTCCATCACCCAGAGATCATGTATGTTGTCACTGTTCAGTGGAGGGAGTCACAACCCTCTCTGTCCACTAGCATGTATCCCCTCCTTCTCGTCCTTCTCTGTGCTCAGTAGGGATGTCTCTGGTCAGTTAGAACAACTTCCCATTGACAGCTTCCCATTGCCAACACTATCTGCGAACCAAGCTGGGCTTGGTCAATGTGACTCTTAGCAACGACTATAAACCAAGCCACTGTCACCAGATTTTACATCTGGACAAGGTATAAATAATATATAGTCACAGGGTTGTATTTCCATACAAAGCAGGCAAATCAAAATAATAAAAAACTGAAATTGCTGGAGAAAATCAGCAGGTCTGGCAGCGTCTGCAGAGAGAGAAACTGAATTAATGTTTCAGGTCCAGAACTGACTGCAGTGAGGAAAAGTTGGTATTTTATGCTGATGATGGCAGAGCTGGGAGATATAAGGTCAGCACATTGGTGGAGAGGGAACCCAGAGAGATAGAGAACGAAGTAGCAAAGGGACTGTTGATAGTAAACCAGGGAAGAAGAGAAATTAGATAGGTGATAATAGTGCCTATGAGTAATTGAGAATGGTTAGATGTTTGCTCACTAAAGGTATTAAGAGAAATGGGGCAAAGGTGGCTGGATGAAGTGAAGTTATAACTTAGCTATGATCTCAAGCATAACACGTTTGAGGGCTAACTTCCCTGTATGGTAAGTGAGATGTAGCACGATTTATAACTGACTACTTTCCCATAAAACTGGCTGACTGGAGATGAGAATAGTATGAATCATCTGTAGACTCTCCTCGATCAAAATATCTAAACTGTTGGACACAGCGCCTTTGAAATGCCATGACATATAGACTAATATGGCAGTCATTCCACACCCACTACTTCACAAACAGAATAAGGGGAATAACTATTTAACCTGGAGAAACTCAGCAGGTCTGGCAACATGTATGGAGAAAGACAGAGTTAACGTGCCAAGTTCAATAAAACTTTTCTTCGGCACTAAAGCGTGGTGGAAAAGCAATGCATTTTACACTGTTTGAAAGTATTAGTTCTGAAGGGCCATACTGGACTGTCTCTCCACAGATGCTGATGGACCCGCTGAGTTTCAGCAGCAATTCCTGTTCTACCTTCCCTGATCTCTAGCATCCGCATTTATTAAACAGATTAATCTGTTTTTGATGATGAATAAGTATTGGCGTAGGCATCAAGGAAAGCTCCCCGATCCTCCTTCAAATTGTGCAGTGGGACTTTTGCATTGATCCTACTGCAGAGAAACTGACTATCAGCCTTATCTGACCCAAGTCAGTGATTATTTCATTCTAACGATCCTCCTTTCATCCCTTCTATTTAATCCTATAAATCGAATACCCTTCTATTCCTTCCTCACTTTCCCTTTAAATGTATATTATAAACACATTATTAAACTAAATTATTATTACATTCATTATTAAAATATCCAATTAGTATATTAAATACATATTATTCACCAGAACTACTCTAGAATCTTTGCATCCTCTGGATAAAGAGGTTTGTCCAGAATTGCCCATTGGTTTTGTTAGTTACCATTTTCGATTTGGCCTCTGTCACAAGTAGAAATCTTGCCCAGTGTCTCAGTGTCCGTTCTGTAAATTGGAAACCAGAACTCTGCACAGTACTTTACATGTGGTCTAACCAAGGTTTTGTCCCAAAATTTTTATTGGTAGTATATCTGAAATCATGAACTCGAACCAAGGATAGATTTAGACTGCTGATCCTGAGGCAAGAGTATGACAAATCGTCTATGCTGGTGCAAGTTACAGCAAAAGTCCGAAAAACAAAACCTGCCTCAGAGAGCAAGTGATTGTACATCCAATATGTAAAATTATGTAACTAAAGAAAACGATCCCTGGATTTGGTGTGAGGATGTTGTGGGGTGGTGGAGATTAACTCTGTGCTTCCACTTCACATTACTTTGACCTATCACACTCATTTTATGTAACTTTCTGTAATATAAGTTTTAGTTCATAAAGGACGGGAGTAGGCATTCAGCCTCATAAGCCTGCTGCGCTATTCAATCAGATCGTGGCTGATCTGGTATTGTTCTCAACTCAGCTTTCCTGCCTGTCCCCATAATACTTAATTTAGATTAAAAATCTATTTGATTGAGCCTTGAATATGTTCAACGATCCAGCTTCCACTTTTTCCAGTGAAGAGAATTTCAAAGAACAATTACTGGTTGAGAGAAGAAATTCCTCCATGTCTCGACCTTAAATGAGATATCCTTCTTTTGAAGGGGGTTACAATTAGCTAGTGGTATTATCTCTATACTATTAATCTAGAAGCCCAGGTAATGTTCTGGGGCCCTGTGTTCAAATCACACAATGGCAGACTATGGAATTTGAATCCAATAAAAGCCTGGAAGTAAAAGTAGCAACTTTTGCAACCTTTAGATGTTCCAAAGCCTTTTACAGCCATTGTTGCAAAGTAGATTTCGAAGTAGCCAACTTGTACACAGTGTGATAATGAGCGGATCAAGAGGACTTGAGTTCAGAAGTCAAATCACTGTAGGGCTGCTCTCTCATTAGAGAAAGATGACTGGTGGTCACTGCACCTCAGGCAAGGGGCAAGGGGCAAGGTTGAGAAGGCATAACATTCACAGTGACCTCTGCTGGTATGGGAAACAAACCTAAGCTGTAGGCATCAGAGATAACAGGCACTGCAGATGCTGGAGAATCCGAGATAACAAGGCGTATAGCTGTGTTCATCCAGCTCTACACCTTGTTAAGCTGTAGGCATTATCCTGCATGGTAAGCCAGCAGTTCAGCCAACAGAGCTAACCAATGCTCTTGTTCCAAAGTAGGGATTTTTTAACCACAGTTCTAAAGAGCCTTGGTGAGACCACACATCTATTATCAGTTTGGGTTTGAAATTGTCAGCCTTCTAATTTGGAGCCAAGTGGGTACCTGTTAAACCATGGGTGATGTGGAACAAAAAGAAAGTTTCTTACTGTCTCAGACGACTGTCCGGTTTTCCACAGAAACTGCAGCATTTAGTATTATGTGTCGTTATAACCTGCCTTTGCCACTGGACATGATAGTCTTTTGTAATTGGAGTGCAACAAGAAGCACATTGTCTCTGGAGGATAATCAGTCATGGTTCAGATACATACTCTGTTCTTTTCTGTGATTACCTTTGGGGATCAGGGAATAATTATCGAATTCTGGTTCCCTTGGCGATTTAGTATTTATCTAAAAAGATGCAGTATAAATGCCAACAGAGGAAACCTATAAGAATGTAAATCTTTTAGTCTGTTAGTGAAAAGAAACCACATTGTTAGGATTAATTAATGGCCTTTTCGCTGTTCCTGAACTGACCCCTAATCCTGTAATGAAAAGTAATTTTTGATTCAATAAATGCAGCTCCTTACAACCCTGGGTCTTGATGTCAGTCTTGATGTCAGTCTTCACTCAGTGGGTAGAATTCATGCCAACTTAGTTCAATGCCCACTTCTGAGACTTGAGTATAAAGATTTCATGACATTCCTGGTCCAGTGACAGGTACTGCCTTTTGGATGGGACCTTAAACTGAAGTCCAAAGCTGCCCTCTGAAGTGGATGTAAAGCACCTCATGGGAAGAAGAACAGGTGCAAATTTACCCCTCAACTGACATTGAAAAATAAAAATCTGGTCCTAATCACTTCATTGTAGAAGCTTGTACCTTTTGGCAGCCATATTCCTTCATTGAGACAATGAAGACATATTAGAAGTAACTTTCTTTCTGTTCCACATCACCCATGGTTTAACAGGTAACCTACCTGGCTCCAAGTTAGAAGGCTGACAATATCAACCCCAAACTGATGACACCCTTGGCTGTAAAGTGCTTTGTAACATCATTTGGTCTGGGTAAGTGCTCTATCATTGCAATTCTTTTTTGGAAATGCGAGACAGCTGACCATGCTCCCAAAACCATCATGAGTCAACTCAGGAAGAAATTAAAAAAGATCAGTTCTCAGCTTGGTTTTGCCAATGTCCTCCCTATGCTCTTGAATTGCTATGTTCAGTGGTCTCGCAGTGTTTCACCAAGGTAGGGGTGAGGTTGACAGGTGGTGCATCTATCCCTGCTAAGGACAGGCGGTAGCTAATATTGGGATTCCAAACCTCATAGCCAGAGCTCAGCAGAAGTGCCTGATTTCCTTTTCTTACTGCAGAAATTAGACACACTTACAGATGGCAAAGAGCAAATCAGCCTCTGAATATGACTTTGAATCCTGTTTGTGACTGAATGACAGATGCCAGAAATGGTGACTCATTAGCAAAGAATGACCTGACTTGGAACCAGTGCTGCCAACAATAATGGATACTGTCTCCACAAACAGTGTGTAATGTCATGAACAGTGAGGAACAGAGGTGAAATTTCCCTCAAGTTCCGTTCTACCTAGTGATGGGATGAATTCCTCACCAGCATTCCCATTCATGGGGGTTGAGCTGGATACTTACAGAGTAGCTCCAATAACAAATGCAGTGAACACTTGAGAAACTCAGCAGGTCTGGCAGCGGAGAGAGAGAAACAGAGTTAATGTTTCTTCTTCTAAAGAAGAAAAGTTATACCGGACTCGAAATATTAACTCTGTCTCTCTCTCCACTGTTGCTGCCAGACCTGGAGTTTATCGAGCACTCTCTGTGTTTGTTTCAGATTCCCAGCATCCACAGTATTTTGCTGTATACTCTCACTTTCCAATATTTTATTCCTGTCTGTCCTCTTCTGCTCCCAAGGATTTCCATATGTTTGTGGGTTGAGCCTTGAAAGGTCTCCTTATCCTGACTCAATGAATGCCCAGAGCACTTAGGATGTGCGCTGTCTGGTGCCAGTGGACTGCATATTACACCTGCCCTTACCCACCTCCTTCACTCTGCTAGTACCCACCATCTGGACCTCTCCAAGTACAACAACCTGGGCAAAGACTCGAATTTAACCCCCTGAAGTGTCAGCTTTTTGCCTCAAGTCAGGAGGGAGGAGCATGAGCAAACATTGTGAGGGTAAATGAAGGCAATTCTGAACAAACAGCAATAAAGGCTTCCATTTCTCAAGTACCTTTCACAGTCTCAGGCCTCCTCAAAGTACTTTACAGCCAATGGAGTACTTTTAAATTTAGCCATGGCTATAAAGTAGGAAACATGGCATCCAGTTTACATACAATGAGCTCCCATGCACAGCAACCTGATGTTGGGGGTATCTATGGATTTGTCTATGCAGGATGTGAGTCACAATGGCATGGCCAGCATTTATTACCTGCCCTTATTTGCCCATAGGAAGGTGGTAGTGATCTGCCTTCCTGAACTGCTGCAGTCCCTGTGTTGTAGGTAAATTCACACAATGCCCTAAGGGAGGGAGTTTCAGGATTTTGACCCAGTGACTGTGAAGGAACAGCAGTATATTTCCAAGTCAGGATGGGTGAGAGAGTTGGAGGGGAACTTGAAGTTGAATGTATTCCCAATCTATCTACCGATCCCACTAGGTGGTAGCAATTGTGGTTTGGCAGCTGGCAGCTTTGTATTTTGAATTAGCTGGAATGGTGGCACTTAAGGTACTGGAATGAAAAAGGGGACAATATCCTAGAGCCCCAGTTTGATGTCCTGGGGATGAGGGTATGAATCCCACAATGATAGCTGGTCAAGTTTGAGTTCAATATAAAACTGGAAAATGGTGACCATGGACAGGATCCTTTGGGATCTGAGGCCCACCTCGATGCTGGGGGCATTCCACTCCATCTTTTATAGTTTTGACAAACAGCACTGTGAGTTTCACGCTGGAGAGTGGCAAGTTACCAATGAAAGGGGAAAAGCATCTTATTAACCATTTGACATGCCTCATGAACATTTAACTTCCTATCTTACCAAATGGGCCAAACAAACTGGACATTGAGAAATCTTGATATGGAGGTCAGAGCGACCACCTGGCAGATATAGCTCACCTCCATCTTGGACACTGAGCACCAACATCTCTGGGCACACCCCATGGGCACCGGCCATACCCACCCCACATCTACAGACATTGACGTCTGACATGTGCCAGTCTCTAAGAATGCACATAGCACATTTCCAATCAACTTACAGGACGCTTCTGCCCTTCAGCGCTGTACATAGAACATAGAACAATACAGCGCAGAACAGGCCCTTCAGCCCTCGATGTTGTGCCAACCTGTGAACTAATCTAAGCCCATCCCCCTACTCTATCCCATCATCATCCATATGCTTATCCAAGGACTGTTTAAATGCCCCTAATGTGGCTGAGTTAACTACATTGGCAGGCAGGGCATTCCACGCCCTTACCACTCTCTGAGTAAAGAACCTGCCTCTGACATCTGTCTTAAATCTATCACCCCTCACTTTGCAGCTATGCCCCCTCGTACTAGCCGACGTCATCATCCCAGGAAAAAGACTCTCACTGTCCACCCTATCTAATCCTCTGATCATCTTGTATGTCTCTATTAAATCCCCTCTTAGCCTTCTTCTCTCCAATGAGAACAGACCCAAGTCCCTCAGCCTTTCCTCATAAGACCTTCGCTCCAGACCAGGCAACATCCTGGTAAATCTCCTCTGCACCTTTTCCAATGCTTCCACATCCTTCCTGTAATGGGGCGACCAGAACTGTACGCAATATTCCAAGTGAGGCCGCACTAGCATTTTGTACAGTTGCAGCATGACATCACGTCTCCGGAACTCAATCCCTCTACCAATGAAACCTAACACACCGTATGCCTTCTTAACAGCACTATCAACCTGGGTGGCAACTTTCAGGGATCTATGTACCTGGACACCAAGATCCCTCTGCACATCCACACTACCAAGAATCTTTCCGTTGATTCAGTATTCTGCCTTCCTATTATTCTTCCCAAAGTGCATCACCTCACATTTATCTGCATTGAACTCCATTTGCCACCTTTCAGCCCAATTCTGCAGTTTATCCAAGTCTCCCTGCAACCTGCAACATTCTTCCACACTGTCCACCACTCCACTCTTTAGTGTCATTTGCAAACTTACTAACCCATCCACCTACGTCTGCGTCCAAGTTATTTATAAAAATGACAAACAGCAGTGGTCCCAAAACAGATCCTTGTGGCACACCACTTGTAACCGGACTCCAGGCTGAATATTTTCCATCAACCACCACTCTTTGCCTTCTTTCAGAAAGCCAGTTTCTAATCCAAACTGCTAAATCTCCCTCAATCCCATGCCTCCGCATTTTCTCCAATAGCCTACCATGTGGAACCTTATCAAAGGCTTTACTGAAGTCCATGTACACCACGTCAACTGCCCTACCCTCATCCACATACTTGGTCACCTTCTCAAAAAACTCAATGAGGTTTGTGAGACACGACCTGCCCTTGACGAATCCATGTTGACTATCTCCAATCAAATTGTTGCTTGCTAGATGATTATAAATCCTATCTCTTATAATCCTTTCCAAAACTTTTCCTATAACAGATGTAAGGCTCACTGGTCTATAATTACCTGGGTCATCTCTACTGCCCTTCTTGAACAAGGGCACAACATTTGCAATCCTCCAGTCCTCTGGTACTAAACCTGTAGACAATGACGACTCAAAGATCAAGGCCAAAGGCTCCGCCATCTCCTCCCTAGCGTCCCAGAGAATCCTCGGAAAAATCCCATCCGGCCCAGGGGATGTATCTACCTTCACACCTTCTAGGATTGATAACACCTCCTCCTTACTAACCTCAATCCTTTCAAGTCTGATAGCTCAGTCTTCTCCTCTACAATATTCTCCTTTTCCCGAGTGAAAACAGATGAGAAATATTTGTTTAGCACCTCTCCGATCTCCACAGGGTCCACACACAACTTCCCACTTCTGTCTTTGACTGGCCCTATTCTTACCCTAGTCATCCTTTTATTCCCCACATACCTATAGAAAGCTTTAGGGTTCTCCTTAATTCTACCTGCTAATGACTGCTCATGTCCCCTCCTTGCTCTTCTTAACTCTCTCTTTAAATCCTTCCTACCTAATCTGTAACTCTCCATCGCCTCATCTGAACCATCTCGTCTCAATGTCACATAAACCTCCCTCTTCTGCTTAACAAGAGATACAATTTCTTTTGTAAACCAAGGTTCCCTTACCTTATCACTTCCTCCCTGCCTGACAGGGACATACCTATCAAGGACACGCAATATCTGTTCCTTAAACCAGCTCCACATTTCGATTGTCCCCATCCCCTGCATTTTGCTACCCCATTCTATCCCTCCTTAGTCTTGCCTAATCGCATTATAATTGCCTTTCCCCCATCTATAACTCTTGCCCAGTGGCATGTTCCTATCCCTTTCCATCGCTAAACTAAACGTAACCGAATTATGGTCACTCTCTCCAAAGTGCTCACCTACCACCAAATCAAACACCCGGCCTGGTTCATTACCAAGTACCAGATCCAGTGTGGCCTCCCCTCTTGTCGGCCCTTCGACATACTGTGTCAGGAAACCCTCCTGCCCACATTGGACAAAAACCGATCCATCCAACGTACTTCGGGCTGCAGCAAGGACACTGTATGCTCAAGGGTACATACACCCAGCTCAAGGACTGGACCAGTCTATATCTCCAGATCCTTTGCTTGTTGGCTCTCTTATTGTTCACTCATTTTGAGTCTGCTGGATGTTCACGACATCCCCGCATTGACCGCTTTGTGTCAATCGTCTTTTTTCATTTTGTAACCTCAGTCAGAGGTACCAGACTCTGACTTGCTGTGCCATTTAGTATGGACTTAAAGGAAGGAAGCTGGTTACAGCTGTCAGCAGCTCTTAGCCAATCAAGGATGGATGAGAGTTAGTGAGGGAAGAGGTTGCAGGAAATAGTGAGAGTGGCATGAGCCTTGATGAGAAGTAGGTACAGGAGCAGAGATAGAGAGAGAAGATGGTGGTACTTGTGTCTGCAGAGTAGAGAAGGTTATTGATCTTAACAAACAACTTAAGAACTGTGGATGCTGGAAATCAGAAGCAAAATCAGAAATTACTGGAAAAACTCAATAAGTCTGGCAGCATCTGTAGGTGGAAAGCAGAGTTAATGTTTTGGTTCCAGTGACCTTTCTTCAGAGCTGTTATTGATGACCTTCGTACAGGGCTGGGCATTCCTCCAGATGGCTGAGACTGCGCTGATCCAGGGGGGTAACTTTGGATCAGGTTGGCATGGTTCTGGTGTCGTGGCCTCCACTGATGGTCCTGAGAAAGAGGAAGTCTCCACATCTGCACTGTCCCCTTGTCCAGCAGGAGCTCCAGGTGCTGATTTGCCCCTAACTACCATGTTTGGGGCAAATGTCTGAAATCATGCAGGGCACCCCCAGGCTGGCAAAGCTTGACTGGATGCACAACAAGTTTTAAAATATGGTGCAGGCTGGATTGGCTGGAACTCTTTTCTACAGAACGTTGGAGGTTGAGGGGTGACCTTACAGAGATTTATAAAATCATAAGGAACATAGATAAGGTGAATAGGTCTTTTCCCTAGGGTAGGAGATTTCAAAACTAGAGTTTTAAGGTGAGAGGTGAAAGATTTAAAAGGGACCTGAGGAGCACCTTTTTCACACAGAGGCTGTGTGTGCATGTGTGTGTGTGCGTGTATGTGCGTGTGTGCGTGTGTGTGTGTGTATAGAATGAACTGCCAGAAGAAGAGGCAGACAGAGGTACAATTATAACATTTAAAAGATGTTTGGATAGGTACATGAGGGATATGGGCCAAATGCAGGCAAGTGGGACTAGTTTAGTTTTGGAAACTTGGTTGGCACGGACGAGTTGGACTGGATGATCCATGCTGTATGACTCAAAGCCAAGTTGAGCTCAGCATAATGTTACAAGAGGTGTTGCCTTTAAAATGACCTCAACGGTTTTAATGGGGTGGCATGGAAAGTGCTATGTAACTGCAAGCTTTCCATTTCATTCAATTGTCTTGGAGTTGAGCAGTAGAAGGACAGGTTCTGTGGAAGTTCGAGATTCTGCCATTCAGATGGGTTGGGACAAGCCTTGAGATATTCCAGAGAGCTGACTCTGTCAGCTGAATGACCACTTGTATATCCTTGCCTTTATGATGTAGCAATGACTGAGATGCTCTGAACTGGTACAGAGAGAGAGGGAGAGACTTCTCACAGCCAGGCTCATCTCCCAGAACCTCTTCTATTACAAACTCACGCACTCATCTCCCTCCCATTCCCTTCCACACACCTCCTGACTCCCCAAAGCCTGTCCACCATCTACAAGGCACAAGCTGGGAGTGCGATGGAATACTCCCCATTGTCTGGATGGGTGCATCTCAAACTACACTCAAAAAGCTTGATACTATCCAGGACAAAGCAGCCCATTTGATTGGCACCACATCCACTCCCTTCACCACTGACACTTAGTAGCAGCAGCACGTACTTTCTACAAGATGCACTGCGGCAATTCACCAAGATAGCACCATCCAAACCCATGACAACTACTATCTCGAAGGACATGGACAGCAGATACGTGGGAATTCCACCCCCTGCAAGTTCCCCTCCAAGCTCCCACTCACCATTCTGACTTGGAAATGCATTTCTTTTCCTTCAGTGTCACTGGGTCAAAATCTTGGAATTTGGTCCCTAGGGGCATTGTGGGTCTACCTCTAAGAAATAAATGCTGGCCAGCCAGTATTGCTCCAGTTCAATGAGTCCAGTCTAACCTTTCCTCATTTCTGCATTCCTCAAGAGTCCCTAGGGCTACCTTCCAAGGTAATTAGCATGCAGCTTTGCAGTAAAGGTTGGGGGGATGTTTTGGGGGCTTGGGGTTCTGGCTTTTTCAGCCATGAGTGGGATGATTTAGGGGGGAGAAACATTTTTGCCCAGCTGGTGGTGGGGCTTTAGAATTCACTGCCTGGAAGGACGGGAATAGACAGAAACCATGATCACTGCTGTTAAAAAGAAAACTATGTACTTCCATATGGACCTGAGATGTAAGGACCAAGAGTTGGAAAGTGGGGCTGAGGCAGAAGTGCCTCCTTATGGGCCAGTGTAGATGTGATGGGCTGCCTGGCTTCATTTTTGGCCATAAATCTTTCTAGCTATTTCCTGATTTGTTTTGCATTTGTGAGGATTTAATTTGACTTTTATTTCTAATGTCACTGTCAATATGTTCCAGAATTGTTTATGATGTTTTCATGCTGTAGAAATTTTCCCCTTGAAGCCTAAAATGAAACCCCCCACCTCCAAAAATACCATTCTCAATGAAAGCCTCTTTACTTTTTATGCATGTGTTTCTTGGCATTGCGTCGTGCATGCAGACACAATTAAAGGCCTCTTGTGTGTGACAGCCACGTGTCGCCCTGAGCTAAGATAATGATTTGAAATGAAAGTTCTTTCTTATTTTTATGTGTGTGTGGTCTAACAAAGATTATAGCATGTTAAACACAAGAGTTCTGGAAGGAAATCCACTTTAACCTTCTAGCAGTCAGTGCAAAAAACGTGGGCTTGTTGTTGATAGTCCGTCTGTTTGAGGCTCATGCTCAATATCAGAACGGAGCTTAAATATATGTGGGTTATTTTGGAGTCTAGTACTGAAGGAGCGCCGCGCCGCTCTGGTGCAGTAGCAAAGCAGCGCCACACTGCTGGAGGGGCCATCTTTGAGGTGAGATTTTAAACTGTGGGTCCATCTGCCTGTGCAGGTGGAGATGAAAGTTTTCTGAGACACTATCTCGAAGAAGATCATCCCCAGTGTCCTGGCCATTATCCATTCCTAGATCAACATCCCAACGAACAGATTCTCTGGGCAGTGATCGCAATGTTAATCACATTCACGATGAAACAAAATGTTGGCACAATCCAGGTGTTAGTCTGTGAAGCTGACACAATGGAAGCAGAGATAATAGGAACTGCAGATGCTGGAGAATCTGAGATAACAAGGTGTGGAGCTGGATGAACACGGCAGGCCAAGCAGCATCATGGGAGCAGGAAAGCTTGACGTTTCGGGCCTAGACCCTTCATCAGAAATGGGGTAGGGGAAGAGGGTTCCGAAATAAATAGGGAGAGAGGGGGAGGCGGATGGAAGATGGATAGAGGAGAGGATAGGTGGAGAGAAGACAGACAAGTCGAAGAGGCGGGGATGGAGCCAGTAAAGCCAGGGAGGATGGACAGGTCAAGGGGGCGGGATGACGTTAGTAGATAGGAGATGGGGGTGCATCCTCCCTGGACTGACCTATCTCCTCCCCACCTCCCCACCTACACTCACCTTTACTGGCTCCATCCCCGCCTCTTTGACTTGTCTGTCTCCTCTCCACCTATCCTCTCCTCTATCCATCTTCTATCCACCTCCCCCTCTCTCCCTATTTATTTCGGAACCCTCTTCCCCTACCCCATTTCTGATGAAGGGTCTAGGCCCGAAACGTCAAGCTTTCCTGCTCCCATGATGCTGCTTGGCCTGCTGTGTTCATCCAGCTCCACACCTTGTTACAATGGAAGCAGAAATGGCTGCACTGTACCTAGGCAGGAAGGATTTTTGGCTGGAGCCCTTTTCAGATCGAATTTTCATTGTGTCATTGAAGGGTCTTTGCACCAATGATCGAAGCATCAAGTAGTGACAGTTTCTCTTTCTCTTTCTTTTGACACAGACACAGCATGAGGTTGTGATACTCAGGGTTCTAGTCCTGCCTCATTATCAGCTGTGGCTAAGTAGTGATCATTCTTACTTCTGTGTTCATGGGTCCAATGCCAGACAATTTGGCGCAGAAAGTAGGTTAAAACCCTTGGTCCAGTCTCTGACTGAATGTTGCACTGTTGGATTTGTCGCCTTGTAAAAGATTCCATGATGTTACCTTGAAGTTGAGCTCTCTGCAGCATCCTGGGTTAATATTCCTCAGCTGGGGAAGTGGTACTGTTGACTTCAATGCTGGTTTTAAAGTCCCTTTTGATAATGACTGTTCTAATTCAGATAACCAGTGTTGAACAATAGAGCTAAAGTCTATCTTTACGCACTTTTATGAACATTTATTTATGGGGATATATATTACATATGTGTGTCTCCTAACTCTATACTCACAGTATCAGTCTAGTCCTATAGATAGCAGCACAAGTCAATCCCCATCCAGTGTCCACCATCTGATTCAATTTTAAACTCAATTAATATGTGATTAATAATTGGCATGTTCCTTTTGGTATTGTGAAGTCAGGAGGTACAAAACAAGAAATGGGTGGGGGGAAACATATGCTCACTGACCCTCAACTTCAAGGATGTTTTTCAGAATAAAATTAGGAGAAATAAAGAACATTAAGCATCGCTCCAAAAAGAAATAGCTCTGGCCATTTTGCTCCCTCTTTAATCTTTCAGTGGCTGGTTGCTTTAAGGAAACCAAACACCAATGAGGCTTAGCTCAGTGGATTCTTGAAGGGCCTCCCAACAGCTGTAGGTGGGGGGCGGGTGAGGAAGCCTCTCATTTCTGCTCTTTCTAATACCACCGTAAGGAGTGTGCAACCCTGATTAACTACAGGCTCTCTGATCCGTCAAGTAGCAATTATTTTGTCCACACTTTTAAGACAGGCAGTATGACTTCTTGATTAAAGTGTCTTTCTGACATTGTAATGCACCCTTTCACTGATCTCACTTTGAAAAGAATTCAACCTTCTGACAATCCTAGAATCCTTGTGCTCAGAAGCCTTTCTATTCTTGTTCTTAACATCATGACATTGTCAGTCTTATCTTCCTTTCCACTTTGTGACATAGAAATATAGGAAATAGGAGCAGGAGGAGGCCATTCAACCCTTTGAACTTGCTCTGCCATTCAAGATGATCACCCAACTCAGTCCCCTGTTCCCACTTTCTCTCCATAGCCTTTGATCCCTTTGGACCTAAGAACCCTATCCAACTCGTTCTTGAAAATATTGACCTGAAGCACTTTCTGAGGCAAAGAATTCCACAGGCTCACCACTGTCTGGGTGAAGACATTTCCCCTTATCTCAGTCCAAAATGGCCCACCTTGTATTCTTAGACTGTGACCCTTGGTTTTGAATTCCCCATTCATTGGGAACATCCTTCCTACGTTTACCCTGTCTGTTCCAGTTAGAATTTTATAGGTTTCTATTTCGCATTAACATACATAGGAATCTAAGTGTACTGGCTCTAAAAAAGTGGCAACACAAGTGGGTAAGGTGGTCAAGAAGGCTTTGGAAAGGATACAGAAAAGGTCTACCAAGATGTTACAAAAACAAAGTTGCTGGAAAAGCTCAGCAGGTCTGGCAGCATCTGTGGAGGAGAAAACAGAGTTAACGTTTTGTGTCCGGTGACCCTTACTCAGAAACCAAGATGTTGTCTGGTTTGGAAGGTATTAGCAATGAGGAGACATTGGACAAACTTGGTTTCATTTCATTTGAGTGTCAGAGCCAGAGGGTGACCTGACAGATTATGAAATGCTTGGCTCGAATGGAAAGTCAGAACCTTTTTCCCAGGGTAGAAATACCAATTACTGTGACATATAAGTTTCAGGAAAAGGGGGGAAAGTTTAAGGGTGTGAGAGGCAGGTTTTTTCCACAAATGTTAGTAGGCATCTGAAGTGTGCTGCCAGAGGAGGTGGTGGTGCAGATGCAATAGCAATGTTTAAGATGCATCTTCACAGATACATGAATAGGCAGGGCATAGAAGAATACGGACTGTATTGAGCCAAAAGGGTTTTTCATTTAGAAAGACAGCATGTGTTGGTACAGGCTTGGTGGGCTGAAGGGTCTGTTTTTGTGCTTGTTTTTGTTCTTTATATCCCCCATTTTTCTTTTAAACTCCAGTGAATATGTTTTGAACATGTTTTTGAGCTATTTTTCTATCTTCCCGGTTAGCTCAGGTGGCTGGATGCCTGGCTTGCAATGTAGAATGGTGCCAACTACATGGGTTCAATTCCCACATTTGCTGAGGTTACATGACAAGCCTGCCTTCTCAACCTTACCCCTCACCTGAGGTGTGGTTGCACTTAGGTGAAACCACCACCAGTTGCCTCTCTCAACTGAAGGAGAGCAGCCCTATGGTCCTCAAAAGGATGTGCCTTTGAGTAAAACAATTGTGGGCTCAAGCCCTAGCCCAAGGGATTAAATACAAAAATTGAGTGATGCTGAAAGAAGATACTGGCTGCTACAATGCAGTACTGAGAGAGTGCTGCATTGTTGGAGGTGCTATCTTTGAATTAAGATTTTGAAGTGAGCTGTGTCAGCCTTCTTGGGTGAATGTAAACCATCCCAAAGCCACTTAGTCAAAGAAGAACAGAAGATGTTGTCCCGAGTGTTCCTGGCTCCTATTGATCTCCCAGCCAGTGTCACTGAAGTAGATGATCTGATCATTCTCACATTCTGGAATATTGCTGTGTACAAACCAGCTGCTAGGCTCTCTATAACAATGACTGCAGTTCAAAAGTTGACCGACACATCACAGCTGGCTGCCACTGCTTATCTTCACAATACTGCCAGAGGAATCCCTTACATGTTCATCAGTGAGTGCGCACAGTTGGATATCTCTCATAAAGGGATGGACATCTCTTGGAGTGCAGCACTCCCTCAGTGCCACACTGGTGTGTCAGCCTGGACCAAGAATATTTTGTGTTTCAATAAGTCTCACATCTTTTTGACAGGATGTGCTAAGCTGTGATAGTGCAAGGGAATGTACACCACTGTTCCTGTTTACTACTTTAAGATCAATATCCCTTTGTGCTTTCTACAGCATCACTCTTTCGAAGCAGTAATGTAAGCACATGTGTATTTGGAGCATTGGCTCATGTTACTTATCAGTGCACAGTTCTGTAGGATTCAACCCAATGTCTATGTTGAGGAGTTGATCTCAGTCAGGAGGTTGCAACCAGCGTCAGGACAATTGACCCACTGAGAGATAGGCACAAATCCAGTGATAACAAGCATGGGGCTGGATGAACACAGCAGGTCAAGCAGCATCATAGGAGCAGGAAAACTTGACGTTTCGGGCCTAAACCCTTCATCAGAAATGGGGAAGGGGAAGAGGGTTCTGAAATAAATAGGGAGAGAGAGGGAGGCGGATAGAGGATGGATAGATCAGTGTTTAGCAAACGCACACGCACACGCACACTCACACACATGCACTCAAGCACACACACACTCTCTCACTTGCACACAAGCGCACATTCATACGCGCATGCGCACACCTACACGCACATCTACACAGGTTCACACAAGCATGTGCAGAAAGATATCGACATCTCCCACTTAGGGCCAGTGACCTAAATCTTTGTCAAAGAGGTAGGTTTTAAGAAAAGTTTTGTAGGAGGAGAGAGTTGAGATGGGCTTATGGAAGAAATTCTAAAGTTTAATGGGCTTGGTAGCTGAAGGCATGGCCAACCCTGGTGGAGGTGCAATGAAAAGGGAGGCCAGAATTGAGGAATGCAGAGATCTCAGAGGGTTTCAGGATTGGAGGAGGCCACAGAGGGGCCTAACATCATGGTCGTGAGGGAATGGAATCGAGTCTGTGTTGTCATCAACGGTGACTGTAACAACTTGTCATAAGAGTCCATCCAATTCAGTGACGTTCTTTAGGGAGCAAAATTTGCCACCCTTATCAGTCTGGCCTACACATGACTCCAGACCCATGGCAATGACAACTATAAATTGCCCTCTGAAATGGTAGGAAACTGGCAGCTAGAGCGTCTGAGATTCTCAACCACGTCCAAGGTTAATGTGTTAATTGTCCTTCTTCCACAGTCAGTGTAAATATTTACTCTTTAACCTTTGTAAATTGTCCAAACCTTCCTGTGATTGTAAATATCTGAACTGATTATATATTTTACATCAACTGCTTCTCCGCCCTGATAAAATGCAGGGAGAGCAGAGTGTCTGCCATGAGAGCTATTGATTAAACACTCTCATGGTAAAGCTTGTTTTAACAAACCTACAATAATGAAAAAAAAGCTTCATTGATTCAAAGAGTTGGCCAACTGTGCTATTTAAGTCGGCAGCAGCTAAAGTGATTGCTCTCTCTTGTGTTCCCACTCTGTTGGAAATTGTCAAAATTTGGGAAATAAAGGTGCCTGGGATGTGGGTTTTAAAAAACATTTCCTCATGGGATGTGGCCCATCTGAGTAGAAATCATAAATTAAAAGAAGTGGTGATGATTGACAAAATGGTGGAGTTGGCTTGTGGGCCTGAGCTAGATGGTAGGAGTGATGACGTAGATCCAGTGCAGTCAGTGGATTGGTAAGTGGCCTATGGTTAATGCGCTGACATACAAATCCCATCATGCCAGATGACAGACCTTAACTCCATTAATAAATCCGGTGACCAATGAAACCGTCATCAACTGTCGTAAAAGGTCACCTAATTTGTGAATGCCGTTTGGGGAAAGGAAATGTGCAGTTACAACTGCAAACAAACTAGCAAAAGAACATCACATATGCTGAACAAAAATGTGTGTGTTCTTTCTTTCAACAAAAATCTCTTTGATCTCTTGTACCACAGAGGGCAGTTGAGGCCAAAACATTGAACCTTTTCAGGACAGTGTTACATTTAGTTCTGAGGGCTAAAATGATTAAAGGGTATGGGGAGGAAGTGGGAACAAGGTACTGAGTTGGATGATCCACCATGATCGTATTAAATGGTGGAGTAGGCTGTAAGGGCTGAATGGTCTCTTCCTGCTCATGTTTTCTATGTGTATCCTCCATGTTAGAGGATAGAGTCTTAAGGTGACTGGCTAAGGAACCAAAGGGGAGCCAAGGAGATAAGCTTTCCATTGCATCTGGAATGTGTTGCCTTAAAGGATAATGGTGCACTTTTTCAATAGTGATCTTTGAAAGGGAAGTGGATAAATTGTAGAAGGGACAGATGTGCAGGGCCGAAGGGTGCATGGGGTGATATGTGGGACAGATTGGCCAGCTTGTTCAAGGAGCTAGTACAGGCATGACAGGCCAGTTGCTGCCTTTCTGTGCTGGGAGCATCTCAGTATTGAGTATCAGAACAGGATATAAAGTCATTACGAAGGAGGTCTCTGTGGGAAGCCTCAGGGAGTTAAGTCCATGATATTGTCGGGAGATTTAGTGGAGCTGTTGGCTTGAGCTGGAAGTCAGGTGATCAGTTTCTCTGCCAGATGCCTGAAGGCTGCTTTTGCGTAACCACTGTTAATGCCGATGATATGTTGTGATAGAGCATTCAGTGGGAAGTAGCTGAAATCATTTTGGCCATTAACACTGCACTTACACTGGAACAACTTATTGCTTTAATTAGGGTCAGATCCATACCCACAAAAATTGATCTTAGAACTTTTCTGTAAAAACATTTCTTCAAATTATCACATAGTCATATTGTCTCAGCTTTTATTAGGAATTCAGTCTTAAGCTGCAGTCATTGATTTATCCAACTTTAACCTTAGCACCATTTACTTTAAACGTCCCTCATGATTTTTCTCCTTTCAAATCTTGGTGATTAACCTTTATTGTCTGGAGATTCCCAGAGGGTTAAGGATTGGCAACCATTCTGGAGAAATATCCATTTTGGACCAATGGGTACTCGGTTGCTTTGACTTTGTGAATGCCATACAGTAGGTTGGCACAACTGGGATCATGTAGCACCCATTACCCAGTTATCATTGACCAGAAACTGAACTGGACCAGCTACATAAATACAGTGGCAACAAGAGCAGGTTAGAGGCTAGGAATACTGTGGCGAGTAATCACCTCCTGACTCCCTAAAGTCTGTCCACCATCAAAAGGCACAAGTCAGGACTGTGATGGAATACTACCCACTTGCCTGGATGAGTGCAGCCCCAACAACACTCAAGAAGCTTAACACCATCCCGGACAAAGCAACAGCTTGATTGGCACCACATCCACCCTCTCCACCACTGACTCTCGGCAACAGTGTGTACTGTCTACAAGATGCGTGGCAGAAATTCACCAAGGCTTCTCAGACAGCACCTTCCAAACTCACAACTGCTTCCTCTAGAAGGACAAGGGCAGGAGATACATGGGAACACCACCACCTGCAGGTTCCCCTCCAAGCCACTCGCCATCCTGATTCAGAAATTTATTGCTGTTCCTTCAGTGTAGCTGGGTCAAAATCCTGGTACTCTCTCCCTAAGGGTATTGTGTCTACCTACAGGAGACAGACTGCAACAGTTCAAGGAGGCAGCTCACCACCATCTTCTGAAGAGTAATGAGGATGGGCAGTCAATGCTGGCCCAGCCAGTGATATCCACATTGGATGAATAAATAAAAACCATATTCTATTCAGGGCTACAGTATCCCACATAGGAATAGTTCCTAATGCAGCCAGCCCCATTCAAGGTCTCTCTCTCTCTCTCAGGTTGAAGGACAACTGGAACGAGAATTTCCTTGGCCAGGATCTTGCGCATCTCCATTTAGCAATTCTGGTAGCACAATGGGAGCATCTCCTGGGCGGTTATGTGGAGAAATTTAAGCAAAAAAAAAATGGTTTCAGTCACCGTCTCACAAATTTGTAGTTAAGACGCAGGCCATTCAGCCCATAGAGCTTGCACTGTGTCTTTCAAAGAGCACTGTGTCTTTCTCAGACCACTCCATTTTGCTCTTCAAGGATAGTCTTTTGAAGGCCGCTGTTGACTCTGTATCTACCCCATTCTCAAACAGTTAATTCCAAATTTGAGCTACTCATTCTATAGACATGTTTGTCTCCTCTTCTCCCTGTGGCCCTTTTGCCAATGACCTTAAATCTTTTGTTCTCAACCCATCAGTCACTGGAAACAGTTTCTCTTTATTTATCTGAATAAAACTCTCCTCTTCATCATCTCTGGTCTAAGGAGAAACACCTGGCCTCACTGGGCTAGCCTTGTAATGGTAGCCCCTCAACCCTGGCCACAGGAAGGACTGTGTGCAGTTCTGGCTGCACACAATAGGAAGGATGAGACTGCACAGAAGTGGGTGCAGAAGACATTGACCAGGATGATGTTTGGGCTGGAGCAATTCAG
The DNA here is from genome assembly GCA_024137785.1 of Ginglymostoma cirratum. Taxonomy (NCBI): domain Eukaryota; kingdom Metazoa; phylum Chordata; class Chondrichthyes; order Orectolobiformes; family Ginglymostomatidae; genus Ginglymostoma; species Ginglymostoma cirratum. The sequence goes on along the minus strand of JAHRHZ010000086.1, from coordinate 10,325,130 downwards.
CTATGAAGGCCAGATAGGCTGTGGTTGTTCTCTTTAGAGCGGAGATAACTGAGGGGGGAATCTGACTGAGACATACAAAGTTACGAGGAGCATGGTTAGGGTAGATAGGGAGAAACCTTTTCCCCTCAGTGGAGAAATTGATAACCGGGTGATAGATTTTGGGCAAGGAGCAAGAGGTTTTGAAAGGATTTAAAGAAGAAATGTTTCACGTAGTGGGTGGTGGGCATCTGGAACTCACTTCCTAAGAATGGTAGAGGCAGTAAAGATCACAACATTTGAGGAGTATTGAGGTGAATATTTGAAGTGGCATAGAATACGTTCAAGATCTGTGGGTCAAGCTGTGGAGGATGGAATTAGAATGGATACAGACTCGATGACTAGCCCAAACATGATGGGCAGAAGTGCTTCTTTCCATTCTGTAAAATTCTATGACTGAACCCAGGAATCCAACTACTCCTGTTCGAATCTTCAAAAACCACACACCCTTCCTCAAGTGTGGAGAGAGCTGATTCAGTGTGCCGAATGGCCTTTGTGCCATGATATTCTGTGAGTTGGACCCTGAAAGAAATGTCAAACAGAACAACATCGACAAGAGGAATAAATGCATTCGTTAATTGTACCCACTTCTGTCAAACACGCAAAGCCTCTATTAGTGTTAAAATCAAATATGCCTAGTACCTTCCCACAACTCTGTGACCTGCTTGTTTTGGCTGAGATAAATATGTCCATCCCTTTGAATTTACTGCACTAGTTGCAAACAATCACGAACAGGGTTATCCCAGCTTCTTGATTGATCTGCTTAAAGGCAAAGAGCAGTGGAGAAATTAACATTTATCCTTGTGGCTCCCACCCCTCAACAGTCCAGGGCACCTGGAGCTTTCCTTTAGTAAGGGCGCCCGGCTGGTGGGGAAGGGCACCGATGGCAGACCAGATTGTCAACTTACAGAGGAGATCGTCACCCTAAAGTGAGGGGTGGACAGCTGGCTTGCGACTTTGAGTGAGACCCAATTCCTGAGCTCACTGTGAAGGGCCTGCCTTCTCAACCTTGTGCTTCTAGTTCAGCATCTCCTTGCCAGTTGTCTCCTCTTGTCCAGTGAGAGAGCAGCCTCTGGTCACCTTGTATTCGAAGCTGCTTTGCAGACTGAGTGAGATGTGGAGCCCACCTTGGAACTGTGTTGCCAACAAGCCGGTGATCTGCCCAGGAACTGGGCACTGTGGTTCTCTGGGGCCAATTGGCTTTGGAATTAAATCCCAAGATTGGGCCTCACTTTCCATAGCTTGGCTGTAAATACCTTGAGAGTGTGTTTGGCTGGAATGCCTCAGTGTGACAGGTATAGTACTTAATTATAATAATGTTATTACCAAATCAGACAAGTGGAACAAGGCATGATAAAAGTGGAAACCGTTCAATATCTTGATTTAACCTCTGCCTTTGGAAGAAGTAGCCCTTACATAGCAAAATCACTTGTTATTGCATCAGCCCTTTCACTCAACCTTAAATACATTCTAAGGAGTCTCTAAGCTTCCCCCCCTCTATTAATTCCATAACCCAACCCGGATGTGTAATTAGGAGGTAAATTGTGTACCAACTAACAATGGTAATGAAAGGCATAAATTGTGTCAATGGTTTGTTCAAGGATCAAGGGACATGCTCCTTTGAACAAGTTCAAGAAACCACTGACATAAATCGCCCTTTTTCTCAATACCTACAGATAAGATCGGTTATCTCTGGGATATATCTGGGTGGACAACAGACTGTGTTCCCAGGCCGTCTCGGCTTGATGCTCTAATGTGCTCTCTCTGCTTGCATAAATGGAAGCACGTAGCCTTCACTATTTATGATATATTGTGGTCCGTGAGGCATGGGACAGCAACTAAAATCGGCTAAAGTTGGGTGTGTGTGTGGGCGGAGTGAGCACGCAAACGTTTATGAAATTAACCAAAGACATTCTAACTGCTGGGGCGAAAATGTTGGATTTTCTCAGGTGTACGTAATGATCCTAATGCATAGAAACGCGTAGTGTTTGAATGGCCAATTTCTTTTTTCTTTAAAAAAAACATTCATGGAACGGGGATGGTGCCTAGAATTTGGGCTTGAATTGAGTGGCTTGCTGGGGCAGCTACCAATCAACCATGTTGCTGTGTGTCTGGAGTCACCTGTAGGTCAGATCAGGTAAAGGGGGCAGCTTTCTTTCTCCAAAATATACTCATGAGCCAGATGGGTTTTGTTAAAAACAACTGATGCTAGCTTTCAGTTCCAGCGCAGGGGGGATTTGAACTCCCACAACGTGATTGTTAGTTCTGTGACATTATCACGGCACCACCATCTCTCTCCTGTTGCCTTGATCACTGGTCCAAAAGAGAGTGCACGTTTCTGCTTTGGTGCAAAGGGAGGTGGGAACTGTAAGAAAAGCAGGCATGTAACAAAATGAGCAACAAGCCAATGAAAGTACAGTCTCAATAAAGTTGATCCTTCATAGCAACCCATTTCCACACAGCAAGAATAAAACATCTGGCATTTAATTTACTACATTTGTTGAAGGCCAGGGCTGTGCAGGACAGTTATAGAGTCAGAGTCGTACAGCACGGCAACATACCCCTCGGTCCAACTCGTTCATGCCGATCAAGCTTCTCAAATTAAACAGGTCTCATTTGCTTGCATTTGGCCCATATCCTCTAAAGCTTTCCTATTCATGTACCTGTTTAAATGTTGCTCTCCCTTCTCTCTGTCAACTAATTTTTGGCTGAATATCCAGTCAGTTCTGTTTCAAAGAGGAACACAGCAGGCCAAGCAGCATCATAGGAGCAGGAAGGCTTGACGT